>PVJO010005051.1:0-102637 GCA_004026905.1 Hystrix cristata | reverse complement strand
ATGTTCTCAAGAAACATCCATTTATATATGAATGACTCTAGTTTATCCTTTTTTATGGCAGTGTAGTACTCCATTGTGTAGAAAAACCACATTTTCTTTAGCCATTCGTTGGTTGTTGGGCATTTAGGTTGTTTCCAAGACTTAGCTATTACAAATTGTGTTGCTATGAACATGGTGGTACATATGTCCTTGTGGTATGGAGTCCTCTTTCTTGAGTGTCTTTATTAGGTGTGATCAAAAATATCGTGAATTCTGCAGCCAACCACCATCCAATAGGAAGGCAGCTGGTAAAAACATGACACTGTGTCCTCATCCACCCTGTTCACTGGATCTGGCAGCGGCTCCTTCCCAAAGTCGAAATGACCATGAGAGGGAAACATTTTGAGTCAGTTCAGGGGATCAAGGCAGCCAGGACAGTCAACTAAAGACACTCAGGAAAGAGGACATCAGAGCTGCTGCAGAAAGTGGGAAGGATGGTGGGATGAGTGTGTTCAAAGTGAGGGGAGGGTTTTGAGGGGGATGTCTTTTACTCTAATAAATTTTATAATTTAAACATTCATTGTATTTTCTGATCATGCCTTGTATACTTACAATGAAGTTTGTAAACTGGGCACAGCATTTTATTATAAAATGAAAGAATTATGACAATGTAGTGTCATGGAAGTGATGCAAATGCACTTTCTCTCAAATATCTGAATTCCTCATTGCATTACAGTATTGTTTTTAGACATTTGTTGATTGCAGGTAACTGAAATCTCAGAAAGCGAAATGCCAGGTCAGGAGGCCACTGTCTGCAGCAGTCCCTAAGGGTGCTTTAGAATGAGCAAGTTGCTTAAGTAGGAGAAGTGTGATGGTGTGGCCAGAGGGCCTGCAGTACCCCCCTTGTAAGTCACCCCAGTGTGGCTGGCGGCCAGGGTAGGAAGACTTCCTGCAGTAGGCTCTGCCCTCATTTTCCAAGGGTTTCCGTCCATCCGGTTCCTTCTGAAATGGACCCCAACAAACACTGTCCGTCCTGCACGTCCCAGGAGAAGAGGCGCTAGGAAGGCATCTGCTGCTGTGCAGCCACCTGGGAAAGGAGGCCTGAGCCAGTGAGGTCTGGCTGCACAGGGTTGCCCTGATCCCAGCTCCGTCCCCTCAGGTGCTGCCTGAGCGACAGCATGTGGTGGCTGGGAGACCTCTGGTTCTGGCTAGGGAAGTAGCTCAGGCGTGTGGTCTCCCGAGGGCAATTCTGTCCTTTGTAGTCCAGGGACACTATCCTTCTGACATGCAGTGGGGTCCACGAGAGGACTCAGAGCAAGCTGCAGGTTCAGAGACACAGCCCATGCGAGCTGTGTGGATGCCTCCCGGACACCCACTGTCCTCTGGGCCAGAGGTGGCACAGTCCCCCAGGGACACCAAGCAAGGCCAGGCCAGGCCTTCCAGCCTGCACCCCACTGTCACCCTGTGTGGGGACATCTGCCCATAGCATGTCCGTGTGTCCTGGGGCTGTGGGAACCAGGTGCCACACACTAGGGACCTAAGCAGTGGATGTTTATTTCCCGAAGATTTGGAGGCAGAAGCCCAAGGTCAGGTGTGGGCAGGGCTGGTGGGACAGTGTCTGTCCCAGGCCTCTGTCCTTGGCTCTCAGTTGCGGTGCTGTCCTCCCTCCCTCTGTGTGTGTGTGTGTGTGTGTGTGTGTGTGTGTGTGTGTGCCCAGATCATCCCTTCTTGGAAGGACATCAGTCACGTTGGATGTGGGGCTGCTAATGACCTCACCTCACCTTGGTTACCCTAGTAAAGACCTTACCTTCAGTAAGGGCACACTCTGAGGTCCTAGGGTGGGGGCTTCAACATGTGAATTTGCCAAAGTTGGGGTGGTGTCTCCCAGCTTCAAAGGGCATCTGGAGCGTTCTGGACCTTCTCCTCCCCCCTCCCCTCCCCTCCCCTCTCCTCTCCTCTCCTCTCCTCTCTTTTTTCTCCCTTTTTTTTTTTCATTATTAGTGCATATTAACTATACAGCATATTGGGTGTTGTGACATTTTCATGCATGCATATAATATACTTTGATTCTATTTAACTAGTTTTTTCTTTTTTTTAAACCAATGCGGCTATGACTTACACTATAAAAGAAGCATTAACAATTCTTAAAAAGTTTCTTTTACAGTAAGAATAAGAGCAGAGCTCAGCAGCCTGAGGGACAGGGATGTACATGTTAGTCAAATACTGCTCTAGCGGTGGTCAGAGTGCTTGACGTTACTCACCAATTAACAATTAAAGGCACAATTAAAGGCACCGCATTGAATGGAAACGTGCGTAGTTGTACATCTTTCTTTAGACCGAAGGATCCGTATTCCTGGACTCCTTTCCCAGCAGCCGGGACCCTAAGCAATATCCTCCACCGACACTGGACACAGCCTCATACCTTCACACTCACTCGTAGGAAGCAAGCAGTAAGGTTACATGGCCTTCCAGACTCGTGTGCGTTTATGTATTTCTTAACGGGAACAAATTGTACATGCCGGTTTGTAACTTTTTCACTTAACAGTACCATGACTATCTTGCCGTGTCATATGTATTTCTACATCTTTTATAATGGCTACGTGATATTTTGCCATATGTGCCATCTTTTATTAAAATACTGTTGAATTTTTAGGTTTCCAGTTTTTCACTAATAAATTGCTTTAAAGAAAAAAAATATACTTTGATTCTGTCCCTCTCCCCCTTTACCCTCCCTTCCTCTCCCCTCCCCATCGTCGTCTTTCCCCTTCCTCTTACTTAATAGTCGCCCCTCTAATTTCATATTACCCCCCTTGCCACATACAAGAGAAAATGTGCAAACTTGTCCTTTTGAATCTGGCTTAGTTTGCTTAACCTGATGATCTCTACTTCCATCCATTTTCTTGGAAACGATATGATTTTACTCTTCTTTATGACAGAATAATAAAACTCCATTTTGCATATATCACGTTCCATCCCGGGCTGACTCCAGAGCTTGTGTGTTCCGAATGGTGCCGTGATAAGCACTGGTGTGCGGGTTTCTCTGTCGTCTGCTGACTTTCACCCTTATACGCGTGTGCCGATGAGCTGTACAGTCATGTTTTTAGTTTTTTGAGGCTCCTCTGTGCAGATTTCCAAGCGGCTGTGCTAGTTTACATTCCCACCGGCAGTATAGGAGGCTCCTTTTTCCCCTCAATTCTTGCCATTATTTATTATTTTTTGTTTCAAGATGCATTCTGACTGGGGCGAGATGGAGTCTCAGTGGAATTTTGACTTGCATTTTCCTGATGGGCAAGAATGTTGAACATTTTTCATGTAATTATTTATTTTCAAAGAGAAGAGACGGCAGCACACACATCGATGTGACTCTTGGCTAAGTTGAGTGAACAAAGCTGTGGGCTTCGCGGCATGCGTGAGGCACGTGGGATTCGTCAGGAGAGGGATTTACTTCAGGTGAGCTCGGCTGCATCGTCAGATCTGTGAAATGAGAGGCTCCTAGAGAGAGGCCCTCAACTAGCAGAGGTCCTTTAGACTGCACTGTCCACCTGTTGGGAACTTGTATGCAAAATGTATGAACATTTTTATTATAAAATGGAGACCGTGTTTGTGTATGTTCACACAGAAAAAAGATGAGAGGAAATATTTTGAAGTATTCCAGTGACTTAGCTACGGTTAGTTCGATATCAGATTTTGCTTTCTTCCTGGGGTGCATATACTCCCCAGATTGCATGATGACCACATCCTACCTTTGAGAGTAGAGAAACAATGTCCTCTAAAAAAGAAATTGGTGCAAAGATTTCTTTTTTAGCGTAAAATAACTAATTTAAAAAAATATGACTGCAGGATAAGGTATAAAATTAACTCCAGCAAAATATATCACGAATACATGAAAATGAGGGTCCCTTCAAAAACGGCATTCAGGAAGCAGAGCAGTGCCAGTTAATTCTCTTACCAGCAAGGTCAGGGTAGAAGTGCTGAGAAGAGGGAGCAGCGTCTGAGGAACATTTGCCCCTCTGGGTCTTGCACAGGAGATAGTGCAGCGCAGGAGAAGAATTCGAAAGTTAATGAGCTTGTCACTGAGAATCTCATTGCTTTTGAAAATCGACTTTTCCTTTTTAAACCCAGCTGAAATTTTCTTTTGGCATTAATTTCTACACCTTTAGGGATTAAGTTAGTGGAGCTTTTAATGCTCAGTTTTTGGAATGTTAGTAGAAGAATTACGGACGATTTAAGAATATCAATGGCAAAATCAAATCTATTCTGTTCTTATCATAAAATGTTGGCATGGAAGTCTCTACTGGTCTCCAGACAAATTTGGGGACTGCGATTTGAAAGATGCTTTTAATGAGGGCTTTGATGTTCCCGAGAAGCCACTTGCATAATGACCACGGTGGCCCTAAGCACACACCGGCGACCTGCTGGCCGGCCCAGCTGTTGCTCTGTTTCTCCGTGCCATTGCTGAATAGTTCATTTAGAGTCTGATCATGTAAAAGACTCATCGACGGTCCTCCGTCAATAAAACATTTAATATGATACCACAGGAATGTGCCGCTTTGTTTCTTACAAACATGGTGCTCAAAAAGCAAGCACAGAAGCAGAGTGGTTTACTGGGAGAACTGGGGACTGCTCTCCACTCAGCGTCTCCCCTGTGTGGGAAATTGATTTGGAAAGACCGCAGCATCCAAGCCTTCGTGGTCCCTGAATGCAGCGTACCACCATGACGTGCAGATCTGCGTGTTTTACTGTATTTAGGACTCATGTGAGGAGTTGCTCGTGGAGATGCTGCTGTTTCAAGGGAGCTAGAAACCTTAAAATCATTAAGAATGTGAGTATCAGGACGCTGCAGCCTGAAGGAGGGCAGTGCCGACGTGACGTAACTCAGGAGAAAACGTGAGACGGGGCTGGATGTGTTCAGCAGCACTTGCCGAGGAGGGCTTCCAAGGCACCGCAAGAGCAGGCTGGGCGGCTCTTTGCTCCTTTTGGGAAACCTCTGCAGCGACTTGGTCTCCGGGAGCCCAAAGAGGCCCGGTGGTGGGCAGAGAGGACAGCATGTGCCTCAGGACAGGGACTTTCTCCTGTCTCCATACAGAGAAGCTGTCCCTGGACGGCGCCGAGTGCTGACTCTGGGAAACAGCCACTGATGGGGAGGAGGGGAGAGCGTGTGCTCTGGGAGCCAGCCCCTGTGTGGCCAGCAGGGGTCAGAGAGGATCATTGCTCCTTCTTGGAGGAAACTGAGGGCTCTGCCCTGGGGCTCCCCCACCAGAGACAGCTCCCCCTTCCCTCTGGACGCGAGAGCTGGGTGCGTTAGGGGGCCTGGTCTAGGCCCCACCTCAGCTGATCTTGGCTCGCGGTCTTTCCACCACACCTGTGGGGTCGGCTCATTCTCCTCAAGCCTCCAGGTTGGGAGCTAGTCTGGAGGGAGAAGAGGCGGGCTGGGCTCTTCTCTGGACTCTGTTGCTGTGAGCTGTGAGCGGTGACTCTGCCGTGAATCTGACTCCGTTGCCGTGAGCTTCGCAGCGGGTGGTGTTGCACACTGGTGGATGCATTTGCTTACTGGTTGCCTGCTTTTGGAGATAATCTTATATTTCTGAGCCCAGGAGATACCAGAGTCCTTTACCTGGGGCTCCCCTTGTGTAGCAGCAGTAGGGCTGGACACTGGCTGTTTGGGCCCTGTCTCCTTCCATCCCTGCAGGGCTTGGAAACGGGGCTGGGAAGAGATGCTCTGTGAGCCTGGGGTGCCTGTGGGTCCCTGTGTCGCTGGTCCTCCACAGACCCATCCCCCATGTGAGAGTCCTCTTCTCTGCTCTAGCATCTCTGAAGTTAAATTCATGGATAAAGCTCTTTCCAAAATTTGGTGGCCAAATGGACGAGTCTACCGGGCAGAGGGAAATGAAGAGGTGGGGCGTAGGTGGAGCCTGATGGATTGGGGTGACCCCTAACCTTATGGGGGTTTTGGAAGAGCTGACTCTGTGATCAAGTCATAGATCACCAAATTCAATATCCAATTGTGGGTACAAATTGATTTACTTAGATGCTATGGGCTAGATTCAAAGAATGTTTTTGGACTGCAGTTTGGATCCAAAATTTAACGAAGTGGAGTTCATTTGACATTCCATCCTCTTCAGCGTTCTAGAATAAAAAATAAATGAAATGTCTTTTAACAAGAACTTGTGTTTCATCTTAAAGATGAAACTGTGTGTATTTAGCTGAACAATTTTGCAGACAGGCATAACCCTGTCTCGTGTTCTGGATTGGCATTAGTAATGAAGTGACACACGAATGGTACACTCATTTTGTATATGAGGGTGGCCAAGTATTATAGAGGCACCCTTCAGTGCAGTGGTCTAGAAATCACGAAATAATTCACAAAATGACAGCATATGTGTTTAAGATGCCATCATGATTCATGACATAAAAAAAAGGTTTCAACAAGTGTGCTGTGTTGGAAGAATTTCCTAAATCCTTGGAATTCCTGGGTCTCTTGAGTCTTCTATTTACTTAGAGTAGCTGGGGGCTGAAGGAACACTAGTAATTCCAAGCTCATCTTTATTTAAAATTTTAATATTTTGCCCATCATAACTTCTTGCAATATTTTGACTTTTAAAAATACTGCATTAAACATTATTTACCTTGGCTCCTGGGTTTCTTGGTGCATCTTCTGTAAGGCGAATGGCAGCCTCACCCTGCCCATCTGCCGCTACGTCAAGAACACAGTGGTTTTGTAATAGGTTTCATGGAGAAGAACAGGGGACAGAGAAGTCATCAAGTCCCTAAAATTCAAAGGACGCATGAGTGGCATTTTCAGGGGGCACAGCCTGAGGTCGTTTATGAGTATGTCAGTTGCACAGATTCTATCTGGGCCATGGGCACTTCTGGGGGTAGCTTAGAAGTGGGCAAGTGGACCTTCCCATCCATTTGAAACTCAAAGTCTGTGGGGGAATGGGCCGGAAGTCAGCCACTTACCCAGAAACCCATGTGGCTTATTCTACTTGGGGAACACCTGATCCGAGGAGATTGTCTGTGACTTTGCAACACTTGGTTGAAAAAGTAGTCACCAGCCAGGCTCACACGCTGAGTCAGACACTCCTGGCTGTCTTTGCTGACCCTGTCTGTGAGGACCTTTGCGAGCAGCCAGCGCAGGCTCCAAGACTTCAGGCAGGGGTGCGGTGACAGCTTGTCGTCTCCTGCCCATGCCTAGCACCTCCACCTCCCCCTTTGCCTCCTGGCCTGAGGCTTCCTTATCGACCCCTGCAGAGGCCAGGTGGGAGGCTCTGCACAGTCCAGATGCCTTGGCAATCAGTACTCTGTCAGCAGTGGGTCGATGAGACAGGAGTGGTGGACGCCGTCTTTGTTTCACCCTCGCCCAGGCTCTGTCCTCAGCTATCTATGCAGCTTTTGGGGTGACCCCAGAACAGTATTTGGTGGCACCTAACAAGACCAGCTTGGCAAAGCCCCTCCCTGCTTCCCATTCTTTCCCCACCCTTTTGGCATCGCCCTCTCATAAGCTTGTAGCACAAACAACTTTAGCCTCAGGCTCTGCTTCCTGAGAAATGCAGACAGGGACATATTTTCTGTTATTTTTCTGCAGATCTTGGTGCAATGAGGCTGTCAGAAAAATTTACTTCAAAAATTCTACCTTTAAATACTTCTCTTGCATTTTAATGGGTACCTGGCACATAGTAGATTAGCAGAAGGATGTTGAAGGTACAAGAATCTTTTACATGCGCAGTTGTTATTTAGTTTCTTTTTAATTGAGGCTTTATTAAATTCCAAAGTGCTGTTTTTATTAGGGAGCACTGATGAAGAAGAAGCCTCATTTTCTGAGCCCTGGGAGTCCTGTGGTGAGTGTCTAAGGATTGAGAACCTAGTGTAGTTCTCACCTGGCAGTGGTTCTGCCCAAGTCCCTCTGTCTTTCCATTGCCCCTGAGTGAATGTCACAGCATCCGTTCATGCTTCTATCCTGAGCAAAAGATGACTTCCAGGCTGTAACTTCAAAATTCTGTTTGAGTCCTTTGTTGTCCTTACTTCATGATGTGAGATTCTGGAATTCTCAGAAACTATTCTGTAGTATCATGAATACACCACCATGTTACCCAGCCTAGATATTTGTATAACTTAATATATTCAGATATGCAGAAAGCAGAAAAAGTTCTTTATAGGCAAATACACACCCATCCATCCGTCCACCCATCCGTCCACCCATCCATCCATATATATATATATATATATATATATATATATACACACACACATCCACTCCATCCACTCATCCATGCATCCACATATCTCTCACAATCTGTACATCCACCTATTTATCCATTTGTCCATCCATCCATCCACCCATCCATCCATCCATCCATCTACACACCCATCCACTTATCCACCCATCCACTCATCCATTCATCTTCCCATCAATTTATCTATCCATCCATCCATCCACCCACCCACCTTCCCATCCACTCATCCACTCCCATAGATCCATTTATTTCGTCTTGGCCTAGCTCTTGTGTTTGCACTATTTATAAAAGGACGTCACACCATTTCTGCAGCAGAGTCCTTCACTGTTGGTTTGGCTCTTTCTTCTTGTAAGCCAGACGCCCTGAACACTTTCAGTTTGTGGCTGTGAATGAAGTCACACTGGCCCTCGCAGCTGAATCTTCCTGCCTCATCACTCCCCACTTGCTGGCGTAGCAGGCGAGCAGCGCACATGGTGCACAGCACTGAGAGATGCTCCCTCGGAGAGCTGGGAACTTGTCCTTGGGTTTGACTCTTGGCTCTGCCACTTCCCAGCTGTGTGACCCTCAGCAAGGTCCTCTGTGTGCCCCAGGGGACACTGGGTGAAGGGAGACTGATGGTGACAGGACAGGCATCCACCTGGTAGAAGTGCTGTCAGTTGGCGACATGTGGGTGTCCTCGGGCCTGGCCTCCGTGGTGCATGCTGTGGTCCCCGGACACCCGGCCAGTGCAGACCTTCTGCCCCCAAGTCGAGGGTGACCCAGCACCTGGCGTGGGTGAGGCGACCACGTGACCCCGAGTTAGGCCAGACTCCACCCCCCACTCCCCACTCCCTGCAGCCTTGGAAAGCTCTTAGGTTGCAGAGAACTCTGAAAAAAGATGCTTCCAGTGACTCGCTCCTTTTCATCAGGATCATTTTCTCACCTTCAGCACCAACTCCCATGACATCTATCAGCTTCATTTCACCTCCATCAAATGCCACCTGACACAGAAACCCTGCCTTGGAAACCCTAGAAGAACCAGCCCTTTCTCCCCGTGTGCAGCTCTTTTGGGTCTCCCCCAGCTTGAGAAGGCGATCTCTGATGGGACGAGATGCGTCCACGACATCTGAAAGGTCGGCACGCTCAAGGTGCTGAAGGACGGTGGGGTGGGCCTGCACCCACTTAGCGCGTGTGTTTCTTGTATTCCATTTAGTGTGACTTTACTCTAAAATGCTGTCCTATTTTGCAGAATGCTTCTTTTTTCCCCAGGGGTGTCTATGAGTTATGCAGGGAAGGGTGTAGAAACTGGAATGGAGCAGCTGTCACCTCGGGCTGCGACTGTGGTGCTGGCCTGGCCTGACTCTCAGTGGTAATCAGGTTTCTATCTAGGGCGTGAATGTAGTGACTTTGTTTTGGGACAGAGCAGCCATTGAGACAGGGGTGGATTTTTGTGTGTTCTTATTTTGTGAAAAGCCCCTTGTTGGAAGGGACCCTTTTACTTGCAAATCTGCTATGTGTCAGAAACGGGTCATGTGGTATAAGTCAAGATGTTGTATGCTGCAGGCTCCTTTAGGTAATGGAGGGGTCAAGGCAGGGGACTTACTTGGTGGTTTTATGAAGAACAGTTGATACTGGACACGGTGGCCCATCCCTGTAATCCCAGCTACTTGGGAGGCTGGGGCAGGAGGATCCCGAGTTTGAGGCCAGCCTGGGAAATTCAGTGAGACTTTGTCTCAAAATAAAAAATAAAAAGGCTTGGGGGCATAGTAGTGTTGGAACCTTTGCTTAGCATGTGGGAGGCTCAGGTTCCATCCTCAATATTGAAAAACAAAAACAAAAACTAGAACAAAAACTAGTTGCTGTGCGGTGAGAACTGTGTCTTCTAGCTCCTTGCAAACACAGGCAAGGAGTTTCTGGCTCTCTAAAGACTCATGGTGCCTTAAATTAAATACCGAAACAAGACCACATTTCTGTGACCTTTCCAGCTGAGAGGTGCCCAGGTTGCTGAGTGGGTGGAGCACCCCTGACCAGGCAGCCGTCTACACTCCTGTGGACTGGGGCTCAGGGGCAGGGGTGGTGCGTGGGGCTTTGCTTTGCCCCTCTTGGGCTGTTGTGTGTGCAGGGCAGCTGGTGTCCACAGGATGGGTCACTTTACTCACACGAGCCTCTGTCGTTTACTCTGTTCACACTGATCAGAACCTGTAAGCAAGATTTTCCACAGATCTGCATTTTAGTCATCGCGATGGACTAGTGATCTGGGAATGTGTCATGATGGTTTTGGACACGAAAGTAAACTGAGATTATTTGTAGCCTACAATTCTTGATCCAGGTGAAAGTTTCGAGGGCCTCCTTACCCCTTTGTGTGTTTTCCTCCACGTTCCTTGTCCTTGCTTTCATTTCAGGACGCCTTTGGGTGGTGACGTCCCAAAGATGATCCCTGAATGTGCAAGGGAAGCCCAGGTTCTGGGCTTGGCTGCCGCCAGTAGCTCCATGACCTTGGACAAGCCATGGTCTTCCCGCCTTATTCCTTCTGCTGAAGCTCAGAAACTTCGCAATTTCTTCAATTCTTTTTAACTCAAATTGTGTTTTCTGATGATGGCCCAAAAGTTAGATTGACAGAACGCGTCTTCCTTTGTGGACTAGAAAGAATGAAGATCACAGAAAACTCTGAGGAAACGTGCCTTACGCTTACACTCACTCCATGTCTGTGCACATCTCCCCAGACCTTGCACCCACTGAATCTTTCCTTCTCTTTTAATTTTTATTACTCTGTGTTTGCAGTACGTAATGATTGCATTCCTTGTGGGGAGCTGGTGCATGTCCGTAACACATATTTATTCTTTTTATGTGCCCTTCCCTTCTCTTCTCTCCCCTCTCCCTCCATCCCTGGTCTCCCTTCCCTTTTGCAAAAGATCTCTCTCCCTGTTTCCTATTATCTGTCTTTTATTTTACCCTTTATATATTCTATAAGAGAAACCACACAATATTTAAGCTTGACACCCACAGAATACTACTCAAAGATGCAAATCTCACCATAAAATTCCTCCTACTTCTGGCCAACCTGGTCAAACAAAAATGCGAGGGGTAGGCATCAACAATGACCAGGTAGGGAAAGACCGGATAATAGGAAACAGGAAGATGGGTTATTTCTTTTTACAAAAGGGCGGGGAACAAGAGATGGGGGGAGAAAGGAGGGAAGGACGCAGAAAGAATTAAGGTGTGTCAGGTACATGAACCAACTCTTCCGTGATGAGTGGAGCGACAGAAAACACTGGCTCAGCGACGTGAGAAGATGACTGTGAGATAAGAGTAGTTTAGCTGATTAAAATCGTGGAGCGCAGGGACTGGCCTGAGAACATAGCAGCGTGCCGGCCGTCGCCGACTAAGGTGACATTCTGATCTCTTTGTGGTTGGTGCCAGTTCTTGGCCGTTTCCGTCATCTTTTCGGGGAGGTGACAGTCACCAGCAGTCTCCCTCCCGCTTCCTTGTGCCAGTGACTGTGCTCCACTGGGGGTGCCTGTGGGGGGGCCGTCTACTGACAGCAGCAGACCCTTCCTGGGTTGATCTGTTCCTGGTGGCGTGTGCTTGAACTATCTGTGCTAAAGTAATAAAGTGCTGGATTCAATGCAAGAGATAAGAGACCAGAATAATCCCGACTGTGTCTGATAATTCCTTCTTTCTTTATATTTTTAGCGACAAGGTACCGGGGCAACCAACGGAAAAGACAAGACATCAGGAGAAAATGGTAAGGTGACTTGGACAGTCCATCTCCTCCCTCGCTGCCTGGCTGGGTGTGCAGCCGGTGTGGCTCGTACCTTCCATCCAAACCAGCTTACTATTTATGTCTGCGCCTCCACGGAGAGTGGGTTTTAGCAGTTCACAGTGAGCGCCGTGGTCTGGCTTAACGAAGAAAACAGAGCTCGCTAAATGCGGTGGTAAGAGCGGTTTCCCTCCTCAAGGAGGACTCCTGTTTTGGGCAACATGGTAATTACAATGCAAATATAGTTCTCTGCTTTCTTTATTAGGGTTGGTGAGAATCCGTCCAAGTTGTTGTGAGGATAAAATGAGATCAAGTGAGATAAATGCTTTGAAAACTGTGAAGTGCTCAACTCTGGGAAGGATATTTGGAAACTTGCTCCACCCTGCGTCAGTGCCCAGCATGGCGCTGGGCCCGGGGGGCTGCTGAGCCAGCCTGCGTGTGTACCTGCAGGGACCTGCCCCCAAATAAAAATGATGGTCGTGTGGAGTGATGTGCATCCATCCTGTCTCTTCAGCCTCTATCAGGGCCTTAAATTGCAAAGATGAGTTTATACTTTTTTATTTTTCTGGTAGTAGTGATGATTGAACCCAACCACTGAGCTACATCCCCATCCCTTTTTATTTTCTCTTTTAAGACAAGGTCTCACCAAGTTGCACAGCTGGCCTCAAGTTTGCAACCTCTCGAATAGAGCATGGCATTTTTCAGGGTGGGAAACCAAAGAGTGGTACTGGGAGAGCTGGAGGTGGCGGCAACCAGAGGCACATGGATTGTGAGGGAATTAGAGCCCGTTTTGACCAAGGCCCCGAGCTGGAGCAGCAGCAGTTCTGGTGTAGGATGCAAGGGTGATGCGAGCTCCCAGTGAACGTGGAGAGCCACGGTGTGGTTCTGGTGGGGCCGGATTCTGGCTGTTCTTGTTTCCATCCGTTCCAAAATGAAGTCCCCTTTTGTGGAAAACGACTCTTGCCTTCTATTGGGTGAGATTCATGCTGGCGTTCCCTGCTCAAATTGTGAGTCATGCTGATCTCAAATGCACCCACAAAAATTCCCCAATGTCCAGGCGTGGTGGTGCACACCTGGAATCCCGGCACTCAGGGTCGGGGTGAGTCCAACACCACCCTAGGCTACAAGGTGAGTTCAAGACCAGTCCGGACTGTGCAGTGAGACTCTCGGGTTCTCAAAAACATTTCTGTCATCCTGCTGGGCAGGGTCAGTGCGGGGCAGGGTCATCGAGTCACTAAGTAGAGAGTGTCCTGATCAGAGTGGGCTTGGGGAGGAGGAACTTACAGCTCCTGCTGTGGGGGAGCACCTGAATGCGGGGTGCCGAGGGGTCCTATACTCATTCCTGTTCACTGCAGCTGGCATCCGCTGACCCTCACAACCCTGCAGCTTGGGAGTCGTAGTCCAGAGACGTCTCAGGCCTGTCTGCTCCGCTGGCTCTCAGACTTTCTGCTCTCAAAACTTTGCATCTTCACAATGCCTGCAGACCCCATGGGGCTTTGTGAAGCTGGCTCCCACATTAGGGAAATCATAAAAAGGTATTTATTAATTCACTAAAAACTTGAGAAACCTACTGCAGGTTAACCAGAGCAACAGTTTTTCTTTGTGAAAAGTAATTATATTTCCAAAACAGGAGCCTGTTTAGTGACAAGACGGCAGTGCCACACGGTTTTGCACATGTCGTTAGCATCTGGCTTAGCAGAGGATGGTGGAGTTTGTCTGTGGCAACGTCCCATGGTGGGCAGCCTCTAAAAATCCCACCGAGATTTTAAGAAGCAAATAATATCTTTTATAGTCAAGCCACAGTGTCCTTCATAAGATCAACGATTTTTTTTATGGAATCAAGATTTATTGGTACATTTTAGATATACGTAACGATCACATTCATTGTAGTTAATTTGTACAATGGTTTTGATCGTGTGGGCTCCCTCAAAGGAGGTGGGCACCCCAGGGTTCCTGGTCCACACTTTGAGAACCGCCTCCGCGGGTAGCTCTGGTGTTGTCCCTGCATGGCTAGAATTGGGAGATGAGGGTTGGTGGGGGCTGAGCGGAGTGAGGACCTGCACTCCCACCGTCCCTGGGCAGCCCCTGGATCCTTCGGCGCACGATTCTGTGTCCAGGGCTTGCTTCAAAGGGTGCTGTCAGCTGAGTCCCCAGAGAGGAGGCCACTCCCTGCCACTTGAAAGTGGGGTTTATCCCAGCCAAAAACTGACTCAACCTGTGGAAACCGAGTGAGTCTTTTCTGAAGGTTTAAAAATTAAGCAAATGGAAGAATTCAAGATGCCGTGAATAAAGCTTTTCATTATATAATTCTAGATATTAAAAGATATTTGCTTCTGAGGGGTAAAAGGGATTATTTGATAATTAGAGGATAATGGCACTGTATAAATCCAAATTATTATTAACATGCAGCACCTTAATTTCGGGTAAGACTGCTTATATACGATATATGCACATGACAGGTTTTTTAAAAGAGGTTTTTGCCTCAAAAAAGGAATGAAGACAAAAGCCAGCAACAGCCCTATAAATATTGGGTAAAAACTTCTAGAAGTAGGCTAGAAGACGTTTTTCCTAAAGACTCTTAAGTTGCTTAATTTCTTAGTTTTAAATCCTGGATCTCGAAATCTCTGTTTTAGCTTGATACTACATTCTGTTGGCGTTCTGATTCTCTTCCTTTTCCACGGGAACCTGTTATGGCGAATCTCCTATGTTAATGTGTGCTTCTTATAACAGTGAGTGAAATTGCCTGCCTGAGCTAGGGGAGCAAGGACCCCGGGAACAGAAATGTGCAATGTAAGACTTTAATGCTATGAGATTTGGACAGGCGCCACTTAATCCTAAAGTGAGCACTTCCAAATTCCGTTGGTTGCCTGGAAGTCAGTGTGTTATTATTCCAAATACTGTGAGTTTATCTGAGGTCTCTGTTTAACGTATAAAGCAAAGAGGACAGGAGTGAATAATAGGTGCTTTGAAATTATTTGTATCTATAAAGACCTCAGTAGAACTTCAAAGCGTGCTTACATTTGGTTTCTGCTTACCTTCGTTGCATGACTGGGACACAGCTCTTGTGATTCTTGTTATTGTTGTTGTCATCATGGCATTACTGGCATGAAATATGACATCTACCCGCTACATGTTGCTCACAATACCCTCGAAATCTTCCTTATCCTACCACGGTGTCAACTTCTGAATCCACCACCCAACGAATCCAGATGTTCTTGTAACTCTTTATTTTATGGAATCACTTGTTGTATGAAGACAGCTTTTCCAGAAATATTAAGCTTGAAGTTTTCTTTTAAATTTAGAAAATAAATTTGTCAGGGCCTGGTGATGGGCTTTTATTACTCTGTGAATAGTATATTCCTTGTCTGCTTAGTCAGGCCAAAGCTTTCCTTTGTTTCTTGGTGTAACTTTCTGTTTGAGTGAAGCAATAGTTCGCAGATCCAGGGTCACATCCCTAGATTAAATTCAAATATGTTTATAAATACAGACACAGCTACATGAATTCAGATTTTTCATCACTAATTACCTTTTTGGATACAACCAAGAGAATTTTTGCAAGACTAGTTTTTCTGGATGTTTCGTTGTGTGTCTTGATAGTGGTCATCCAGAGAGACCCCAGAATTAAATTTCATTATGAACGCACAGAAATACTGGAAGGAGAGTTGAAGCTGGGATCCTTCCAGTGTGAAAGGAAGACTTAGGAGCAGTAAGTCTCTTGGTGGAGCCTGCAGGTTTAGCCGTGCTGACCTGACTTTCTGACATGGGCACAGGCCTCTCATGACACAATGATCTGTGGTGTGTTTGTTGGCAAAGGGCCTGCTTTGCAGGTGCAGAGCCCACAAACACACCCGATTCCCATCCTTGGCTCCAAGTCAAGGCTCAATGCCCTGCGGGCAAGTATTAAAGTCACTGTGGGCTCCTCTGCAGCTGGAGCTTCTTTGCTGCGTGTGAGTGACGTCCGTGGGCTCAGATGCCATGTCTGAACAGGTGTGTTCCGCCCTTTGGACCAGGGGCTGTGGAATGAGAAGTCCCAGTAGGTGGGAGGATGAGCTAGGAGCATGTGGGACTTATTCTGACTTGCTAGGATTCTAGGTTGCTAATAATAGATAACTTAAGACGTTGTCCTCAGTTCTCTCCTCTCCCCATGTTGAATAAAGCCACGGAAATTCAAGTTATTGTGCCTTTGGAATTGGAGGGAACACACCCACAGGTGCACACCAAGTACTTTTCTTATTTTTCCGTCAAGTGGGTGGAAAGGTTGACTGAGAAGGACCTGTGTTTATGGGCAGACACGTACACCACCATTGATCCCTGTGCAAGTTTTCGAATAAGAAACAGGATCAAATATGGATTCCAGGAGCACACTCTACTCTGCTGCCCTTTGGCTTCATGTCGCCTGGTGGGTACTAAGAAGCTGTCATTTGGGATTCTCTGTGCACGGGAATTTTCAGGACCCACATGTTACCCTGGCCTGGCTTTGCTGGGACATATTGACTCTCACTGTTCTCACGCGAGGGTGTGGAGTGAGGCCTAGTGTGAGGGTTGGTGGTCAGCGTGGAGGGAGAGGGAACCAGTGTCGGATCCAGGAACAAGGTGATGGAGGGCTCATTAATGTGCCCGGCAGAGGAGGCAGTTTGGGCCAAAGACGCTGCCAGGATGACCTTGTTCTGGGGCACAGAATGGTGAGGACGGAAGGCAAGTGGAAGAAGATAACTTCTAGGGAGGCCAGAGAAGGCCCAGGCCTCACCGGGGCTTCTGGCAGCAACGTGGCTCTGTTCTGCTTCAGAGCTGGGAGGGGATCATGTCAGAGCTCGAGGATGGACACAGGGAAGAGCAGGCAGCCCGTGATGTGGATTCGATGTGGATTCTGGCTGTTTATGGGGATGGCAGCCAGGTCTCTGGAGCCCCAGGATGTGAGCTGCGGTCCATACCAAGGAGCTAATTCTGTGTACATCTTGATAGCTACGTAGAAACACTGTGCTGAGATAAGTCTCTTTGAAAAGGGACCAAGTGAAAATCCGTAGCGATGAGAGGCATCAGAAGCATGCTGTCTGTAAAGTCATGAGGTACACCCGGCATGGACAAAGGACCGTCTGAAGTTACCCACGTCCATGACGTGTGACATCTCCCCGGCACGGAGCCTTAATTCTGCTTTCCGCTGGTGCCATCAAACCCAGGCCCCACCAAACCTACAGACTGTGAGTGTGCTGTGATTACTGTGGCACACAGTTTGCAAGGTGAAAAACAAAACAGAACAAAAGAGAAATCCCTGAGGTCCTTCGGGTTCTTTCTCTTCTTTTCTCCATGTTTGAAGCTACGACAAAGGGGAAATAGTTCAGAACAAGAGTGGCTGGAGCTCAGGAGAGAGAGTCCTTTGTGCCCCAAGGACTCCAAAGCATCTGTATTCCAGAAGGAAGAGGTGGCACCCAAGGTTGCTAATCATATTGATCCAGATGGGGACAGAATGAAATTAGAATTGCTTATTAAGCCGGGTCTCTAGCCATCAGGGTCTGCAAGCAAGCCTGCTGACGTGTGTGTAACCTTGGCGACAAGTGAAGAGATTCTGTGTGAAGGTGATTTCGGGTTAGCGCTGACACGGAATTTATCACCATCAGTCTCAGTTATAAGAGTGACTTTTTAAAATTTGTTTTGCCCTTCAGGCTGAGCACTAGAATGACTTCAATGAGCAAGTGACACCTTGGATAAATACGGTGCCTCTAGTCCGCCTTTGGATGAGTGTGCTTGGTGCATTGTTAACAGGAGTAGAGATTTGTGCTGGCCTCTGCCCATCATTCTTCGTGCTTGTACAGATCGGCCCCGCCTAAAGACGCTTGCACACACTGCCCGATGGAACCTGGGCCACCCCGTGGAGGGGGCAGGAGTCCGTCTCAGGCCAGGCACACACCAGGCCGGTCACACGCGTAGGAGGAGAGAAGCTTTGGTCATCGGTCTGCAGGCCAAACACATAAGGCATCTCCACTTTCTCTCTAAGTTTGCTCCTGACCAGACATCTACCTGGTTAGAAACTAGAAACTTGGGTGGCTGCAGGCTGAGCCCCGGGCCAGGCTGAGGTTAGCGAGTTACGTCTTGGTGAAGCCGGAAACCCTAGTACAGTCCGAGCACCGTTACCAACTTGCCTCTGGGGGCGGATGCTTGTGATCTCAGGACAGTGACAGTCATAACCACACTGATTCTCAAAATTAAAACACTGAAGGGACGTACGTTTTCGCGGGTTTCCCACACCTCCTTCTCCGTCCTCCCCTTCCCTCCCCCTCTCTGCCCCCTTCTGAGACTGAACAGTGGACAACTTTAAACCGGCTAAAGGTAGAATTTTATTTCGTATTATACAAAGAAATCTCATATGTCTTAGTGAAAAACTGAAGTCATAAATTATGCTGAAAGAAGTAGCATTTAAGGTCTTCTGAAGCCTACAAAATATCCTGACCTAGGAAAATGTTGATCCTTCTATCCTTTGGGATCTTAACCTAAGTAGGAGATGGGAATGTCCAGGACTCTGCTTATCAATTATTTTGTCAAAAGAGCAAATTACAACACACTTAAACTACTGAATTGGTTTGTATTTGCAATTCTAGAACTGAGGACCTCTCTGTCTATAACGTGCAATGTATGTGTGGTTGAGCCTGGCAGAGGAGGTTGGTTTTATAGACAGAACAGTTAACAAAAGCGGATACGGAGAGCAGTGAGTAGACCGGTCATTTTGAAGCTGCTTTCTTTGTGAAGGTTCTGGCAGAGAGGACTTCCTCTCCTCACAGCCAGCACAGCCCCGTGTGTGGCTTTGGCTTCGGTCTCTCCCCTGATGTCTTGGAAGGTCAGATAGACAGCTATGGTTGGTGGCATTGGAGCTCAGCAGGAGTGACCCTATTTGGTGTGGTTTGTTGGGCCCGGGACAGGAGCTCAAGCCAGAGCGGTGGCTGCCTCTGCACTTTGTTGAACAATTTGTGTGGAAGTCATAGTTCTCACGTGCTTGAAAACATTTTGCTCTTTTACACTGGCAAAATGTCCTAATCTTAGAAAATGGGTTTGCACAGCCAGTGGTTCTTCAGAAGTGAGAACCAGCTTGAGCTACATGATAAGACAGCTTGAATTGGTAGGGTTGACCCACGTGGGGTTGGCCTGGGATTCAGGGCACACGGGGCATGTGAGGGTCGCTCTGGGGAAGGATCTCCCTCCTGGGCTGGATCTGTTTTCCCATCTAAACTGTGCAGGCAGAGGGAGCCTTGTTGGACCCAAGGGTGTCCCAGGGCGTCCTGAGAGCAACCGCAGAGGCCCCATCAGGCTAGAAGGAGGGAGCCTGCCAGGTCACACAGGAAAGCTCTCTGGGACGTACGGGGTGTGTTCCAAACATGCGGTGGATATTTGAATTAAAAATATTTCTAACATTAAAAGCCACAGCACCATTAGCCATCTTTACAATCTTTCCCCTTGCTTCAAACACAGTCTTCCCACCCTCCTTGCCCCTTCCTGCAGCAGCTCTGGAGTCCTCTTTCCTGAGTGTGTCTAGTTGCGCTGTCCTGGCTGCCTCTGTGTCTTGAACTGATTTAAAATGTTTCCCTTTTGTGATCGTTTCGACTTTGGGGAAGAGCCGGAAGTCACACGGTGCCAGATCCAGTGAACAAGGTGGAAGAGGACACTGCTTGTACCTTTGGGACAGCACCTGAGGACTCTTTAGAGCTCACATAAATTCCACTCAACTGACTGTGCTTTCCCAGCATTCTTCATCAATAACAAGTTGGAGTGTCCAATCAATACCAATTAATAGGATTTGGCTCACAATTATTCTCTGGACTGCTCAATCCAGAAATGGTGCGATTTCACTCCAAGCACCATTTTTTATTTTCCCTTAAAGGGGGTCGGGGACTTTTCTTGTTTTCAGGAAGTGACCAATTTTCTTTAACTTTAGGAAAGCCAAGAATAGATTTGACTCTGTCATCGTTTAAAAAATTACTTCAAATTGCGATTGTAGATTTTTTTTGTTCCTGTGCTAAAGGCTAACCTTGCAGACTGGCTGGTGTCAGCAGGGCTTTGCCTCCTGGTGGGCAGATACAGACAGGTGTGGGCAGGTGTGGATAGGTGTGGACAGGCTTGGATGGGTGTTGGGAGCTGTGGACAGGCGTGGGCAGGTGTGGGGAGGTGTGGATGGGTGTTGGAAGGTGTGGGCAGGTGTGGGCAGGAGTCTTGTGCACTTCCCTGCTCTGGGGCATCATGAGAGCAGAGGCCATGGTCACAAACAGCTGTCCTGAGATGAGAGCGGCTTCACCCAGCCCCCGCTCCACATGCAGGAAGACAAGACCCCCACAACCTTTTCTCCAGCGTTCTTTTGCCACCCATCTTCCGTGAAATGCAGGGCCAGCCACAGCCTTCGCAGGTCCTGGGCAGAGAGGAAGGGGCGGGCCCCTCGTTAAGAAATGGGCAAGCAGAGCGGTAAAGCAAGCCCGACCTGGAGTCTGCACAGCACCCATGCTCCCACCTGTGAAGCCGCCTGCATCAGGCGTGCACGACGTTCACTTGTCGGAAGCCACTCAGTGTTACTTGTTCTTTTCCTGGTGCATTTCTAGCACTTTCAAACTGCTCTCCTGGATGGCATAGAAAATAGGTAATTGGAAATGAGTTGGTGTTGGAAACCAGTCTGGAGCAGGGTGTGCTGGCGCACACCTGTGGTCCCCGTGCTCCGGGCCGCTGGAGCAGGTGGATCTTCCGTGTGAGCCCAGAGTGGGCAAGTGAATTAAGGACACACCGTCTCAAAATAAAAAATAAAAACAAGGGCTGAGGACGGAGCTCGGTGCAAAGGCCCTGGGTTCGATCCCCAGCACCATGCACAAAAAATTAAAAAAATTCATTTGAGGACCTGAGGTGGTCAGTGACCGTGGCTCATTGTTTTCTTAACCTAGAAAACCTCACAAAAGCATATAAATCAAGAGGTTCAAATCCTTGTGTGTGCTTCAAGGACACACACGAAACTTCACAAGCCATCAGGGACATGCACACCTGAAAAGCGGCCCAGAACTGGAGGATGTCGATTTAAAGGAGTGGTGTGTGTCCTTCTGGTGTCACAGAGATGGCGCTGTAGGAGCGCCCAGGCCAGACGGTGTGACAGAACACGGGGCAGCAGCCCCCAGAGTTTTGCTGCACACATGAGCAGCAAAAGATGGCAGAGAGCAGCGCTGAGCCCCCGGGGTGGACTCTGACCCCCGGACGGCCACTGTGCCTGGAGCTCAGGGTCAGACGAACTCCAGGAGAGCCCCACTACCCCGAGTGAGCCTCCCGAAGAGGAACGTGCTCTCCTGCAGCAGCAAGGAGGCTGCACAGAGGAAAAGGATTTCCCAGAAGAGACCGCAGAAATAAAAACGTATGGCTTGGAAATAAATTCAGCATGACATAAATGCAAAAGGAAAAAATTCATTTGAATCTCATTAATTTCTCAAATAAGGGACATAAAACGTCTCTGCTGTTCATATTTTTTCTTGCTTTTCAATGGACCTGACTAGCATTCCCAGATCCCTTTATAGTTTATATACATATTTTTTTCAATTTTTTATTAGTGCATGTTTGCAGTACATAATGTTTACACTCATCTTAGGGAGGAGGCACATGTACTTAACATGTCTTAATTCTTTTTATCCCCCCATCCTGTCCCTGGACTTCTCCCCATTTGCAGGAAATCTCTGTACGACACTGGTTATCATTTTGTGTGGTGTTTTCTTTGCGTAGCACCTCGTGTTGGCTTGAATCTGGCTTCTGACTCTTGGCTGCATGGAGTGGCAGTGCCGAACCCTTCCTCCGGCACTGCAGGGTCTGTGCACAGGGCTCGGGGGACCCGGAGAGGATGGCGCAGTGTCAGAAGCCAGGCCTGGCGAGGCCTGGTGGGAGGAGCCAGGGCCCCGGGGGCTGAGGGGTGGGGTGGGGGCCTCTAGGTACCCAACAGGTTGAGAGCTCAGGGACCGGAAAGGCAGCCCAGTGACCTCCTGCAAAAGGCCACCTGTTTCCTGGGAATTCGGCAGAGATGTGTAGGTTTGCTGAATTGAGCAAATCAAAGTAGAGAATGCCCACTCACATTTCAATTTCAGGTAAAGAAATTTTAAAACCACTTTAAAAATATTTCCCATTCAAGGATTGGAATATAGTTATACTAATTTTTCTAAATCTGAAGTTTGAACGTAACCAGACATTCCACATTTTATCTGGCGGTCCCAGCAGAGAGGGAGGCAAAGGAAAAAAACCCAGCTGTCTCTCTGTCTGCCTTCTGAGCGCCTCCAGCTACAGGCCCAGGCCCGGGGTGAGCAGGGCAGCAGGGGTGCCCAGGCTGTCTTCAGCTTCCCTCGATGCATGTCCCACTCTGAGCCTTGGAGCTGGGTGCCCTTTCTCAGTTCTCCCTAATTTAAAATGGAGCCTTTTAGCCAGGCGCAGTAGGGCATGCTTGTAATCCCAGCTATCCAACAGGCCGAGGCAGGAGGATTGCAAGTTCAGGCCAGCCGGGGAAAATTAAATCTAGTCTCAGGAATCAAAAAACAAAAACCAAAAAAACACACACAAAACCCCACCACATTTAAAAAGGGCTGAAAAAGAAAAGGAGACATTTATGCTATAAGTGCTTGCAGCCTGCAAGGACAAAACAGGGATGGTGTCTGTTTACCGGTTCTGGGTGGGTTTTAGCAAAAATGGGGAGAAGAGTGGCCCTCCACACCGTCCTTTCATTTGCGCTGTGCAGGGCCCCGGCTGGCTTAATGTATTTAAAGAAGGAAAGCTGTCAGGTCTATTTTCGCAAGAAGGTCCTTTGACACTGCTGGAGTGGCTAGGCTGTCCCCGTGAGGGTGGAGGGGCTGCTGAGCAGTCATTTTAAGCCCCTTGTCCCTGCCCGGGTATCATTCAGGGAACAAAGGAGGTGGCCCAAGGGGGCAGGGTAGGGGGACATGTGAAACAGCCCAACAGACTGCAAGACCACTCTGGTGGGGGGGCGAGGGCCGGCCAGGAGGAGCCTCTTGCTTCCGGACCTTTGGTATTGAGGCCACCAGGGACCGGACGGGGCAAGATCAGGCTGCTCCATGGCTGGGGCAGAAAGCCAGGCACCCACTCGCTGTGAGCCTCTAGATAGGTGGCCAGCCTGGGAGCCTCGGACTTGGGTTCGAGGCAATGTACCCAGTTGCCCTGCGCCACGGAACAGAGTAGGGTGACAGCCGCAGGCTCCAGGGTCCCCTGTATCTGTGGGCTGGGATGGGAGGGAGTCCTGATCTTTCCCAGTCAGGGCTTCAGAGAAAAGATGCTCCCACTGGCCTCCACCTGCCCCGGAGGATCCAGGAGCTGGTTTGCTTTCTTCCAGGTCCCTCTCGGTGACCTTATCGGTGACCTTGAATTAAATTTAGAATTAAACTTGCAAGAATAGCCACTTACATATAGGAGCAATGGCCCTCTCCTTGTTTTCATGAAATCCATCTCATTTAGTTTCCTCCCTCTCCTTCCCCATGTACCAGACGGATTGTTCTTCCCTGCACCATGGTGAAGAAATAAGGGCTGGCACCCCGTGATGCCAATGGAGTTCTTCAGTGCCTGAGACTGTGGGGTCAATGAATTTAAATACAGTAATTCATTAACTTCATTCTGTCTGGCGTTCATTTGAAGGTATTTATTATTACTGTCATTTTTACAGCAATTGCAGTGTGTTATTCTGATCTTTCTCCATGCAAGGATCTTTTAAGCAATCTGTCAGGCCAAGTGCTACCCTCTCTTCATAGTTTGTTTTTTCATGCCACTTTTTTTTTGGTATCATGCTGTTTTCCTCATTCTCCTCATAAGCAGGAAGACTGACTTTTGGCATATCACTAGATGGAAGTTAATAAGATTGTTTTAGAATTACACTTCTCTTGAGTGTTACTCCCTTCTCTGCTCCTAACTAAATAGCAGCTTACCAAGATGTGGGTTCTGGAGATGGGCTTTCACCTAGAAAGGTGAAAGCTGGAGCTGTGTGGATGTGTGATGGGCTGAAACAGGTATTGACTGGATAGACTCAGACAGATCTGTGGACACGGGAATGCAGAGCTGCGCCTTTCTTGTGGTGTTTACAAAACACTCCTGGTAATTTATGGTCATGTGAAAGCAAGAGGCTTGCTGCTGCCTCTTCTGTGGTTGGCAACTCGCTTCTTCGATATTTCTAAACACCTTCTTGTCTCCCCACCGTTCTACTGTCACAGACCTTGAAGATAGTTGAAAATGGAACTGTGCTCTGGCGTTCACTTAGACCACAAAGTCGGCCGGGAGCGCAGGGAGATCTTTAGGGCCAGGTTCTGGTGCAGGCGAAGTGGTTTTCACTCCATGCGCTTCCTGTTGCAAGCAGCTCACGGAATCCAGGCCCACCAGAATGGACCTCTGTGTGCCTGGAACACACTTGCCACTGCTTGGGAGTCCCTAATAGTGCAAATCGCCATCAACCATGATTCTTTTCTCCAACCGAGGTTAGGGTTAGAGTTTTGATGTTTTAATGCAAACGTCAACCTTTCGGAATTGATGTGCACTCACCAAAATGCAATTTTCTACCAGTTCACACACATGAAAAAGTGTTTTTATAGTGTTCTTTGAAAAATGGGCTGGGACATCAGAAACGGCCCATGAAGATACTTCTTGTGGATGATAAGGCTCTGCTGGCTGCAGAAAGTCTTGGCCTGTCCCACCCATGCAACACTGAGCTCAATAATGGTTTCACAGGAATTTCAAAGAAAACAGAGAAATGTTTAGCACCTGACTTTTCTGTTTCCATGTGGGTTCACTGACATCATGTCCCCACCTCACCACAAACACTTGAGCATCTTACCAGGTGGTTTCTGGGGCCTCTCCTGGCTTTAACCATTCTGCAGAAAGCAGCACCCCAAGACTCCTGGGCTCTGACGCCCGGCCAGAAAGTGATGTCCAACTTGAGCAAATGCATGGGTGAATCCCAAGGTTCTCCCTCCCCTGCCACTCTGGGCTTTCATCCTTTGCTCTGGGCCCCGGCGGTGAGTCTCTGCACCTCCTTGGTCCTGCTCTCCACAGTGGGACCATGTCGGCTTCAGGGTCCTCTCCAGTTCTGATTCTTCATGATTTTGCAGCTGGCTGTCCCTTCCCCAGGACACTCCAGAATTTTGACGTCTTCACATTTCATTTAGTTTTTGCACACATCAGGAGAATGTTGTCTGTGAGTCCGAAGGGGAAATACAGTGGTTTTCTTGGTGGAGGCAGTAGAGGGAAGGAGGCACAATGGATGGAATCTGAATTGGGTTGTGTTGCCTGGGAACACATGATAACAAGGAGTTATTTTGTTGGAAAGTGATGATTTTAACAAAACGGATGAAAATGGGAAAGTTCAGCCTTTTATCTGGAAAAACTGCATTTCCAACTAGCTGACTACGAGATGTGGAAGGAAGGCTCCCCCTGGACTTTGCCACGCTGAGCATTCAGCTTCACGAGGAGGCTTTCGGCAGGTACAGAGGACAGCTGTGATCCCTTGTCGAGGAGGCGGCGGTGGGTCCTGTCCTGGGCAGTGGTAGGCACACCTGCAATTACAGGTGTAGAGAAGTTCCAGTTTGTTTTGAGACTTCATAGCCATTTTACCCTGGGACGGATGCTACCCGGCCCCGGGCATTATTGGAAAGCCTCCCAAGGGTGGCGAATTGCCAGCCCAGTGGCAAGTGCATACTGAGTCATGGCTACTTGTTGAAAAATTCTCCCTTGCTTTTTCTGTAAATCCAGCCTATTGACACCCTAATTATGGTTATGTGTGGAGGAACTGAACTGTAGTTTTGAAATTATGAGTCTGATTCATTTGTGGGAGAGTAAGATAGAATCTTTAAGATACAATGAGCTACATGCAGATATAATAATGTTCAGGGTTATTCTGTTCACACATCTCAAAGTTGAACAGAACTATGAAATCTTGCCAATTACATATCTGGGCTAGAAATAGCCTATGAGGTCACTCTGGCCATTCACAGCCGGTGAAGTATAACTCCCTGTTGTTTATTTCCTCAGTTCTGCTTCAAATGACTTCAGGGAAGGGTCAGATGTGACCGCTCCTGGGAGGTGTTCCCTTTCTCTAATAGACAGCCGCTGGACACTTCTCTCCTAGCAGTCCGTCTAGATTGGTCCCCACCAATTTCTGCTGGTGCTCCCTTGAGTTTCCACAGCCAAAAATGGATATTTTATCACGGCTGAAATTTTGATCTGGACAGAAAGGCTTCTGCTACCTCTGCTGATATAGAATGCTTCATATTTTAATGTTGGTCCTTTGGAAAATATGATTTTTTTAAAAAACTATTTAAAAACTATCAATTTGAATCACATTGCCTGATACTGGACGTTTCTGTCTTTGGAATTCTTGAAAGAAATATATGCTTTGTTTCAGTCAGTGTCTGAGTTACTTTTCTTCTTGCTGAGACCAAATACCCGCCATCCAAAGTTAAAGGAGGAAAGGTTTATTTAGCTCACGGTTTGTAGAGGTTTCCATCCATAATCGACTGGCTCTGAGGCAGGGTGGCTGGCAGACAGGCGCTGCAGAGGAGAAACGGTTCATGGCGGGCAGAAGACAGCAAAGCAACAAGGGGTCGACAAGCCTCTTTCTGTCCCTTGTATCTTATCTGGGCTGCCTCCCTTAATCCCAGCACCCTTAATCCTAGTATCACACCCTTGATCCCAGCAGAACTGTGCCAGACCAATCAGTGGACTGATTTAGTAATCACACACTCTAGACCCAGCCACCTCTGAAAAGTTCCCCTATGACCACCTGAAGCTTTGGGGGACATCTGGAAAGAAACCGTAACAGTCAGTGAGAGCTTTTGGGCGAAGAGGCTTCTGCACAACCCAGGATCACGTCAGAGAGTTCCTGGTTAAATGTCACTAAACCAGTCTGCTTCTGAATTGTCCCCAGGAATTTATCTACCTTAGCCAGTGTGGATAAATGGAGGTTTGAGGTTTTTTGGTCCCCTGGGAAAGTGCTTATTTCATTTCTTCTTGGAACTTGTTGTCAGACCATTATTTGTTGCTTACAGCCAAAACCTAAACTACTGTTAACCTTTCTGGGGCCTGGGTACTCTGTGTGGCTCACCTGCCTAGTTTAGGATGGCACCTGCCTTTATTCCGTCCCGAGAATTCAGTTTTATATTATTCTCTTGCTATAATATGGGAACTCATCTTGCTGATAAAGCTCCAGGTGACCTGGCTCTAAAAGGCAACTTCTGACCAGTCAGAGAGGGTCTGCCATGTGTGCTTAAGATTGGGCCATTTTGTCCAAGCAAACAGAGGCGAGGGTCATTGCTTCCAGCCCAGGAGGAGGAGGGAGGAAGGGGACTGTGGCTGGGGTTCGACCAGGGAGTGTGGCACTTAACTGTCACAGGCGCAGCTCCTGCAACTCAGCGCACATCTTGGTGGAGACCTCAGCACCTCTTTAGGACCACGGGCACGCACCTCTGTCAAAGCCGTCCCTGTCTGTGGCGTCCCCACCTGAACACTTGACCATGTTCAGTGTCGGAAGGCATTTGAAATGTGAGGAGCCAGAGATCTGCACAGTGGTGTCGACCACTGCCTCTCTGTTGTCTCGACATACGAAAGAAAGGCAGAGACCGGAGGAGAGCGCAGGACACAGGGCTGGACAGGGACCTCAGTGGGAGAGGGTGGGCAGCACACGCGTCAGCTCAGCTGTGCTGGACGTGGCTGGGACTCGACTCCGACTTTGCCTCAAGACCCCTTTTGGAGACACCAATGAGGAACCTGCACCTGAAGCCGAATTCCGTACACAACAGGCCCACCCATTTGCATCTAAGAGAGACTGGACGGTAGTCCTTGCAGACACACAGTGGATGACAGCTATACGCACAGATTGGAGGCGCGGGGCTGAAGGGCCGGGGGGGGAATGTGTCCTGTGAGACAGGGCCGCTGGCCACTTAGCTGACAGCCAGGGAAGAGGCCGGTGCTGAGTGCTGCAGGAGAAGCTTTCTAATCAGGCAGCCGCAGACGGAGAGCAGACAGAGAAAAGGCCCAAGTCCTGCCACTGGGGACAGTGTCTGCCCACTCTGGCAGCAGGGATGATTTTCAGCATATACTGCTGCTGTTTCCCTTGTCTTAAGGAGGCTTGGTGACTGCTTCCTAGCCCACCCTTCTCTTCCTGGGGCACTGGCTTCAGACAGGTGCACCCCTGCCTTTTCTCCCTTGCCCCCGAAAGCCAGTTTCTCCCCAGAATCTGGGCTGAGGGCGGGTAGGGGAAATTGGCAGGCTCAGGTCAGGCCGTTGTGCTAAAGAGGCCGAACGACATCTCCACAGCTGCGTCCGAATGTCCTGTTGCTCACTGGGCTTGTGTTTCTTTCTGTGGGAACCTGGGGCTGTGTGAAGCGCTGCGTAGTGCTGAAAAGCTTCAGAGACCTACCTTTTCACATTGGCACTCGGAGGCATAGAAACTGGGGAAAGAGCGAGCTTTGGGAGGTGGGGAGACTGGCGACCCCTGGGAAACCAGGTCACGTCGAAGAAAGAGGGAACCTGATTGTTCGAAGGCTATGAAAGGGCGGAAAAATGGAGATGGAGATGGAGGAGGGATGGAGGGAGGGACATGGCTGAAACCTGGCTCAGGGCGCAGCCTCCTGTTTTCTGTATGTTCGAGCGCTGCATCAAGCCCGTCGTCACCGGCTGGCAAGGGAAGAGGGCCCGAGATGCTGTCGCTCCAGGAGGAGGAGAGCTCGCCTGTGACAGGAAGAAGTGATGGCTGGAAAGGCTTAGAGGACACAGATGCGTCTGTAAGAGCTGGGTGCCGAAAGTCACCCTGTTACGAAGAGCTGGGCCTCATGTCAGACGGGGGCAGGGGCACCTCGCAAAAAACGTATAGCGATAAGGCAGAAAATGAACCCGGGCAAGGCACAGTGATAAGCATCTTAATTTCTGTTATTGTCTTGAAATGGAACATTCACCTTGAAGAAGCTGAAGGCCCTCAGAAACAGCGGTTTAAGTAATGGGAAAGCTTACTTCTCTCTCATCTAAAATGGTTCCAGAGGGAGGTAGTTGAGGGCAGTCAAGGTACTTTCAAGAATCATCAAGAATTTATGTTACTGAATTGCTGCTGTTACATGAGATTTCCAAACTGCAGTCCAGGACGGTTGCCTGAGCACCAGCCATTGCCCCTGAGTTTCCAGCCAGCAGATAGCCATGAGGAACAAAGGAAGAGAAGGGCAGAGGGTGCCCATCCTTTCTAGATTTCTTTTTTCCTGCCTACTTTATATTGGTCAGAACTTAGTTGTGTAGTCATACCCAACCACAAGGAGGCTAGAAATTTCTCTAGGAAAGTAAATGCATGTTAAGTCCCAAATCAGGGCTTTTATAATGAAGAAAAAAGAGATAAAGCGAGGCAGTGAACAGACTCAGCCACGGCGTGCTCCTGCTCATGGAGCTCGTTGAGTGCTTTGTTTCTGGCTGTCTTGCGTGGATGGCTTCTTCCTCCCCACTCAGCTGGAAGTAGCTTTTCTTCGTCAGACAATGAAGGAGAGAAAATCATGACTTTCTGTGGTTTGCTGCTGAGGCTGCCAACTACCGAGTCCGGGAAGGAACTGGAAACATCTGGGCTGTCATCTCCACCCCCAAAGCGTTCTCACTTCTTCGCTTTTCTTTAAAGCATTCTGCACTAAGTAAGAAAGTATCTTCTACACAAAGGCATAGGGAGCGTGCAGCCTGGCCTCTGGGAGCACAGGGCCCTCCCACCCTGTCCCTGGGAGAGACCAGGTGTGACCCAGGAGACTGCAGCGGAGATGTAGAATCCACTCTCACAGCAGATCATTCACAGAACTCCCAGGAAACCTGTGGCTCTGCCCTGGTGCTGGCCAGATGACGCCTTCCTGAGTTTGGCCACCACCCCAGGCTCACTCGTGCCTTCCCCGATCCTGGCAGTGCGTCTGCCCAGTTGGATCTGACACGGGCAGCAGAATCTACTTCCCGGAGATCTGGGAATAAACTCCTCCAGCTCCTCAGCCTCCGTGGAGGAGGGCGATGCTCAGGGGAGGGTGTCGGGGATCAGCCCACATGGTGCATAGCAGGAAGTCTGCACTTGTGTCTTCCGTTCACACCTTACTGGGCAGAGTGCAAGTTCTCCTGTCCCTGGGAAAGATCTGGAGAGAAAAGCGAGCCTTCGCAAAGGCAGGGAACAATGGGACCCTGGAGCTGCAGTCAAGACCTCTCCTTGGTCAAGCTGCTTCTCGACATGCCTCGAGGCTTGTCTTTGGGCTGTGGTTGTTATTTGGTTTTTGTTTTTTTTTTTTTTTTTGGCAGGGGGTTGCTGGGGATTGAACTCAGGGCCTTGTGCTTGCTAGGCAAGTGCTCTACCACTTAAGCTAAATCCCCAACTGTGGTTGTTATTTGTTTTAACGAAGCAGGCATTTTGGTGAGTGTTGCTAGCCGGGTTGTGTTTCTGTGTTGAAGCCCTATCCTCCATGCCCTCAGAGCGACTCTGTTCAGAGGTTCAGTCTTTAAAGTGATAATGAAGGTAAAACAAGGTCACTACAGTGAGTCCTGGTGTCCTTATAAGAGCAGATTAAAGCTGGGTGTGGATTAAAGCTCACCCTCACCAGTAATCCCAGAATTTTGGGCGGCTGAGGCAAGAGGATCACAAATTCCGGCTCAGCCTGGGCAATGTTGACCTTGTCTCAAAAAATACCCAAAAATGAAAAACCAAAAAACAAAAAACTGGAGGAGGTGTGGTATGGAGCTCACTGCAAAAGCCCTGGATTCTTTCCCTAGTACTGAAGAAAAAGTGATTGGGACCCAGATACACACAGAGGGACCCATGCATGAGGGCCCAGAACGGAGCCATCTAGAAGCCAGGGAGATCAGTTTCAGGAGACCCCGCTCCCCACACCTGGATCTTGAAGCGCCTCCTGGATGGTGAGGAGACGCACACCTCTGTTGTTTAGGCCACACTGTATGTGGCATTTTTTTGGGCAGCCCTGGCAAACTAACAACTAGGAGCAAATTTTGCCTTTTCGGGAGAAAATGCATTTTTTCAATAATCTTTCTGTTTCCTTTCGATGCTCCCTTCTGAGGCTTTATGAATTTAGAAGATTTGAGCTCATCAGGATTCTTCTTCCCCTTCTGGATTCCCAAGATCTGCTCTCATTTGATTATCTGAATGCGCAGCTGGGCAGTTGTTTTATAGCAGCTAGGATGCAGCTCCTGGAAGCCAGGGACTGGGGAAGATGGGAAGGGGCCTGCGCAGCGCAGAGAGGAAAGAAGTAAACTGTCCCTTTTGACTGACCAAATTAGGCTTCGAACCCTGCAGAATCCAGTCCACACAGTCCAGGCCCTAGAGCACCTCTATTTTAGGACAGCAGAGAATTGTGCTCAAGGGAAACACTTACCAAAGAAGGCGCTAACCTGGTAAATAAAGAGTTTGAAGAAACGGGAATTGTGTTTTTATTTGATTTGAGGAACATAATAGATGCAGAAAGTCCCTTGCCTGGTGCTGCTAATGGCTGACCTTGCTCATTAATCTCTGCCTCTCTGCACAGACCTGGAAAATTGCAATTCTCCGCACCAGCAGCCCCTGCTCAATAAAGACAGAGGCAGCCGCAGGAGCGCGCAATGGCTTGGAGCCCCAGGGCCGGCTTGCTGGGGTCCTACCCTGCGCCCCAGCAGTGGGGTGACTGTCACCTAGGAGCACAGGGCCGAAGGACACTGTGGCCCTCTGCACATTGCGTTTCCAGCTTTTTAAAGAACATATTGTCTGGTTTTTAAAATAGGCGTTTCATAAAATATGCTGCTCTGTGCCAGCATTTTTATGTCTTTGATGTATGAATTTATTTTTATTATTCTTTTATGGAAGGCACTGACCTTTTCCCCCTCACTAGATGTGTTATTCTCTGGATATGTCTTGCTCCAAGTTGAGGCTTGAGGGATGGAAATACCAGTCCTCACATGCTTTTCTTATCTGTCTCTTTGGCTTTGGCTGCCCAAGGGCAAGGGCTAGGGTTCCTAGAAAGACGCACACTGGCTTCATGGCCAGCAGGTAGCCTGGATGTGAAAGCAGTGTGACCCCCAGCTAAGAGGCCCCCCAAGCACTCTGTGTCCATTAGCTTAATTATACCGGGGGCAGCACAATTGACAGATACTAATTTTTCAAAAGTCAATATTGTGCTTTGAAAGAAGGAAGGACATTCTGCAAACCTTGGCATTCAAATACTCCATTTGCAAGGCATGCCTGAGTTAAATGAATGTTATTTCTTTCTAGCATGCTAAAATTTCGGTCCTTTTATAGTCCGCTATGTGCTGTGACTCCTAATGAAGGAAAACTCCTACTCAGGACAATTATATCCCAATTTACTGCTTATGTGCAAATTTCTGATCTACAGGATTAGGCCTTAGGAGGTAATTTGTTTCTATCAAATAAATCTTAAACTATGGTGAGCTATAAATATGTAAATGAAAGCCTTTGCCCACTGTGTGTGTGTGTGTGTTTGTTAAAACAAAAACGCCTGTACCTCTAGACAATGATCGTGCACCACCACAAACTTGGAAATAAATATATTGAAGACTTAAGTAATAACAATACACCCTTCTTGTTCTGTCTTTTGGTGCTGGGGGCTGAACCCAGGACCAGCACACTAAGTGCGTGCTCTGCCCCTGAGCTACGGAGTATGCCAGCCCATGGCCCATTTTTCCATTATGCTGCGTTTCCAACTCTTTATCCTGTCTCGGGCTGTCACAGCATTTGTAAATAGCTCTGTCATGCTCTGGATGACTTTTCATGTCTATTAATTTCTAAGGAATTTATGTTAATTACTTGAAGTCTGCCGCTTAGATTATGAATACATGGATGAAGAAAACCTTTCAAAAGCCATTGTTTCTAGGCCAGGAGGGTCCCTGCTGCTTCCTTCCCTCAGAAGGGCATGGGCTTTGGTCTCATTCTGGTCACAAGTCTCCCCACACCAGCTCCAGCCCAACCTGGAGCATGGCACACTCTCCAGATTAGCACTCTGCTTTGTTTCTGGAGGCTCTGAAATTCTGTGACTTTTAAATACATTCACCTTTCTACTTTGTTTTCCTCTGAAAGCTGGGGACTTGAGAGTGTTCTCTGCTGTCCCCAGCCCCCAGACAGTGACAATCCATACAAGACATGTTGGACATCTGCTAATTGGGTATGAATTCTCCTGGACTGCCTGGTAAACAAGTGTGTCTTGCAAACTGATCGGTTGCATTATGTGTTTAGAGTTGGCTGTTTGAGACGTAATTCTTCCTAGAAGTACCCTGGTGGTCCACACAGAAGACAGTCATCTTGGCCTACATCTATGATGGAAGTAGTGTGACACTGCAGAGTAGCCACGGGATTTGGAACAAGACCTGGATTCTGGATCAACCCTGGACGACATCCACAAGATGATCTCGGAAGAGACACGTCATGGTCTTTGATCCTTTATAAGATGGAGACCTCAGTCATGTCCTGTAGCTCTCACAAGTGGGCACAGAAATCAAACCAAGCTTAGAATACAAAGCTACTTTAAAACCTCTAAAGGCCAAGGTAGGCTAAGTGCTTTACGGGCCGAATTGTGCCCCCTTCCAAACGCGTACCTTTCAAGCCCTGACCTCGTGTACCTCAGAATGTAACCACACTGGGGGACATAAACTTCAAAGACGTGATTAATGTTCAATGAGGCCATCGGGGAGTGTGCTAGTCCAATAGGACCGGTGACCTTCTTGGAGGAACTCAGGGTGCACAGGGAGATCAGAGGGCGCAGTGAGAAGGTGGCACTCTGCCACCTGAGGAGAGAGGCCCCAGGAGAACCCATCCTCTGACCCCTCGCTCTCAGATTTCTAGCCTCTGGGACTGGAGAAAAGGCATGCCCGTTGTTTATGTCTCTGGTGTGATATGATGGCAGCCCAAGCAGATGATACCAGCACCTGGTGAGTGTCTACAGTGGACTGTGTACTGATATGGGGACTGCCAGTCCAACACCAGGCTCTGTCCATCGGGATGGATCATGTGAGCAGAACTGGTATAGCAAACCACATTCCCATCCTGAGGATTTTCAGGATGCCCTTGGAAACTTGTAATATTCATTTGAGATTGCCTTCAACTGATAGCACTTCCTTACTTTTATATTTATGATTCTCTGTCTCACAGTTGCCCATCCAGTGATCTGTAAAAGATAATCCACTTCAGCATGTGAGGAAGGATCTATTTCGTGCTGGGTAAAGAGAGCCTCTTACTGTAATTGCATCTTGGAGAAGGGCTACCCGAACATAATCAAACGTAGGAGCAGAGGCCACTTCCTGTTCTGGTTTCAGTGAAGAAAAGGCAGTATTTCAGGAGAGCAGCATAAGAAATATCTACAGTAGTGCAGAGTATAAACCTGACTAGGGCTGTGTTGCTTCTCGGCAGGAGATCGTAGCAGATGGGAATCACTAGAGGGTCTGGGCCTCTGGCAACATCGTTTCTTTACTATTTTGGGGCCAGAGCAAGGTGGTCTATCCCGGGGCTCCCTGGGGAGTGGGAGAGTGTAACTGAGTGGGACCATTTCAGAAGTTTTGTGTTCTTTGGGTATATGTGGGGGTGAGGAAAAAGCAAGCGAACAAACAATCAGAGATACAAGGTAGATAACAGATGGATAATGGATAGACGGATGATGTCACGCACAGGTGGATGGATAATGAAGCGGTTAATGTGCACTGTCCAGCCTAGCAGACTTCCTGTTTCTGAGCAGCCCCCGTCTGCTGCTTTGGCCAGCTGTCCTCCCAGGATGGCTAGAAGTTTCCAGCATTGCGTCTGGCATCTTCAGTTCCACTTATTGCTGCTGTGTAGATGCTTAGTATCTTCCCCTTTTAATTTGTTGCCATTCTTCTGTGCTTGGCTGATACATCTCACAGGTTTTAGTACTCTAAGTTTCCAGCCAGGCGTGGTGGCTCGTGCGGCCTGGTAGACTTTGACCTTTACTTCCTGTAACACAAGGTATTCCAGGCGACTAGCCTGAGAGTATGGGAGTGTGTAGGGCCTGGGGGCTCCAGGCCACCCAGCCACACAGGGCATTGTAGAGTTATGGTCAAGAACTCCCCACCCGCCATGGAATTGCTACCTTTTCCCTAAATCCATTAGTCAGAGTGCATGTTGTCCTGGCTGCCCTCGTGCTGCTGCAGGAGATCAGGATGTCCACACAGAGAAGAGACAGCTGCACCCCAGAGGCCCACATGCCAGTGATAGCAGGGATACAGTCAGGGACAGTTCGCAGGGCATCTGGGTAAGACACTGCTCAGTCCACCTGCTCTAAAGCCACCTGGGTCCCCAGAATAAGAACTTGAGCTGAAGCCCCCAGTGCAGACATGGCCCTCGGACATCTTTAAGAGACAGTCAACACTCACAGAGGGAAATGGTGGTACTGCTGGCTGGAGATGACAGTGATGTTGGACAGAGCCTCTGGGTGGACCTCCTGGAGTCCAGGACCTTCTGCACTGTCCCAGCACCAGGCCACCCAATTTGTGAACTCTGCATCATGGAGGGCCTTCTCCTCAGTGTGTCCCCACAGTGGGCCCAATAGATGCTGCCCACGCTCACCATACAGCTGGCCCTGATGCAGGTACCTTCCTTTGTACATGCACCAGGGGCCCAGGAGCCTGAGCACTGGCCAGACGTGAGGACACGCATGGCCCGGGACCGTTCGGGCTGTGCTTTTGGTGAGGCATTGATCTGGGAGTTGGGTAGAGCAGGCTTTTCTCCTTCTCCATTTTCTAAATGGGAAGTCTGAGAATAGAGGGGCTAAGAACCTATCCTGGGGTGTCACAGCAGAGGAAGCAACCCCTGACCTGGCTCTCACCTGGACCCCAGGCCCCAGTTTGCCGGGTGGCCTCACAGAATGGGGATGATCCGAGGGCTGGAGGGATCAGTGCCCACCCCAAGGACACGGACACAAGGGCTGCATTTCCCTTGTTCCCTGGCCAGGTGTGGGTGGCAGCCACTGTCCTGGCCTGCAGGGCTGGGAAACTCACCCAGTGTCCAGCACCCTGGCTGGATGTCTGCCCTGGACACCTGTGCCCCCTTCCCTCCACCCCATGACACAGGTGTACTTCCTAACCTGAGCCCCGCTGGCCCAGAGCTGGTTACCTGCAGACGGTGATTCACTCGTCTTAGCCTGCCAGCCAGAAGAGCGGACTTGACAGTCCCCATCACAATCAATGGACTCACTGGTGACCAGTAGTAATTAATCAGATACCTCTGTACCCGGCCCAGTAAGGGCCGTGGGAATCAGGCAAGTAGAGCGCCTCCTCCTTCCCCCAGTTCACACTCTGGGGGGCACTGGGAGACTGAGGACCATCGAGGAGGAGAGGATAGCGTGCAGAAGGAGCTCCTCCTTCAGGAAATGACCCCCCAGGGCCCCTCCACTGGCATGCCGTGCCCTCTCTCCAGGTGTCTGCAGCAGAAAGAGCTGGCCGGCACTGCTGGTGGCCCCCACCTGTACCTTGCGTCCTTGTCACCATCGTCAGGGACACTTGAGGTGCCTTGGCAAGCTCTCAGCCTTGGAAACCAGGCCCAGGGTGGGCACAGGCCGCGGCCCTCACCTCCTCTCCTCAGCCCCCCGGGCTCCTGCTGAGTCTGGGTGTCCAGAGCTGAGCTGTCCTTTCCTGGCCGTCAGGACCACATCTGGCCGCCTCCAGGCCCGTGGGTCGTTTTCCTGGATCCCTGTGCTGCGGAACCCGAGGAGCTGTCCCTTCTCGGCCGGCAGCGTGTCCGCCCGTCGGTCCTCCGCTCCTTCCGCATCCCTCCAGGTCTGTTCAGCGGCGGGAGCTCACTGTCTCGGCATGCAGAGCTCCTCGAGGAAGGCGGCTTTCCAGACCAAAGAGGAGGCCAGGGCTCCCCAAGTGTCCGGGCTGCGTTTAAACATTGTGATATTTTTCAAGCAAGGGAGGATCAATACATCGCTTTTGGCTGAAGATATTAAAGATACAATTATAAAACTGACTTTTAGGACCTGTCCAGACTGTCTCATTATGTGTTCCCTAAATATACAGAATTTCCTGCATCTGCGTTTGTCATTTGTCAGAAAATAATATGGTTGGCTTTGCCATCACTTTTATAAAAGGGAGATGACAAATCAGGCCCTTCAAAACCTTCAGGTTGCAGCAGCATCTTCAGCCTGAGAGAAACTTCTCCTCCCTGAATTGCAGTGAATTTTCCCCTCTGCTGTTCCAGCGCAGTCTTTGCAGGCTCCTGGGGACGGAAGGCGTCGGGGCTGTAGACCTCCAATGAACAGTGACCTTCCCTGTCAGCTGGCCCCAGAGCCAGCGTAGTTTGCATTTCACATCCACGCCTTCCGGGCCCTGGCTGACGGGGTAGCATGAATTAAGCTTTTAAAAATTTTTTTATTAGTACATGTTTTGGGCACACGATGATTAAATTTAGTTTGGTGTTTTGTTTTGGTTTTTTTTTTTTTTTGGTGCTAGAAATCGAACTCAGGGCCTTGTGCTTGCCAGGCAAGCACTCTAACTGCTGAGCTAAGTCCCCAGCCCCAGTGGTTACATTTATAATGGGATTTAGTGCATGAACAAGATGCATCTTAATTCTTTAATGTCCCTTTCCCTGCCTAGCCCTCTGCATTTCTTGGTTTCCCTCCTGTTTATAACAGATCTATCTCCCTGTTCCCTGTTCCCTTTTAGGTTGCTCTTTAATTCACTTATCCTTTGGGTTGCTCATATAAGATATCTTGTGATATTTAACCTTGTATGTCTGATTTATTTCACTAACATGATGGTCTCAAGATGCATCCATTTTCCGACAAATGACTCAAATTTACGCTGCTTTATAGCAGAGTACCACTCCGTGGTGTGTAAATACCACGTTTTCTGTATCCCCCCATCTCTCGATGGACATGCAGGCCGCTTTTAAGGCTCCGCTCTAACACGCTGTGCTGCCGTAAGCGAGGGTGTCGCGCATCACTGCGAGGTGATGTCTGTAACTGCTTGGGGAGATACCTAGAAGGGCCGAGCTGGTTGAATGGAATTTCTGGTTTTAGGCTTTTGAGGAATCTCCACACTGATTTCCGCAGTGGTTGTATTAGTTTACACTCCCACTAAGAGTGCAGGAGTGTTCTGTTCCCCACAGCCTTGGCAGCGTTTGTTATCCGATTCTTAATGATGGCCCTTCTTTCCGGGGTAAGATGGAATCTCAGTGTTGTTTTTGCTAATGGCCAGCGATGTTGCGCATTTTTTCCTGTATGTATCGGCCATTTGTACTTCTGAGAAGTGTCTGTTCATTTTGGTTCCCCGTTTTTTGATTGGGTCTTTTGTGAGTCTCCGCTGAAGTCAATGGTCCCCTCCCCCACGTTTCCTGTGGTACAGACCACAATGTGAGTGGCTGCCCCATGTGGCAGGGGACAACTGCCCTGTTCTGTGTTATCCTGTGGGCTCTCCAAGGTTACAGAGGACAGTCCCCAGAGTATCCTCTGCCGTTGTGTGTGTAAAACTCCTGCATCCACAGGCACTGGGAGAAAATCCGAGAGAGAAGAAAACAGTTCTCTGGTTTAGGTTGCAAACCCATCAGTCTAAGGTGGTGGAGCAGGCTGGGCCAGCATCTCCCCATCCAGATGAAGGTGAGGCTGAGGGCTCCAGGTGGAAAACCTGCTTTGTCCCCAGGAAAACCCAGGGCAGAGGATGCTTCTGAAGTAAGCACCAGCTCTCACCCACCTGTCCTGCTCGTCTGTCTGCCTGTCAGTCTATTATCTCACGGAAGGTCTGTCTGCCTGTCTGTCTGTCTGTCTTCTATCAGTTGCTCTCTTTGTCTCTTGCTCTCACTCTCTCTCTGCCTCTATCAAGATGTATATATACATACATCTCTGTCACCTCTCGTGTAGCTAAGCCATGCCTATTATCCGTCCTGTTCTCTCTCTCCCTTTCTTTCTCTGTCTCAGAGGAGAGGAAGGGAGAGAGGACAAGCACAGAGCAAGCGGGAGAGGATGAACCCACCTTCCCTCATGTGGCCGCATCCCCACCTCTGCCTGGGGACAGTCGGCCTGGCAGTGCCCCTGCGCCATGTGCGCTTGCACGCTGGTGGCTGGGGCTCTCAGCCCTGGTCTGGGGCCTGGTTTGTCACTGCCCCTGTGGATGGCCTGGATCTTGGGAAAGGACCTGCCTGACTCAGCCTTGCTCCAGGGACTCTCTTGGGCCACCTTTCCCCTCGGGCTGTGCAGAGTGGTGCAGAGGGGCGGGGAGGCCAGAGTCTGCAGGGCTCAGGCCTCGGTCCACATTAAAAAAACAAAGACGAGGAAACAGTGCCTGTGGTGACTTCACTGGCCTGGAGGAGCTTCCAAGACTTCTCCTTGTCGGGATGGAGGATTTTATTTACTTATTTGTTTCTACTACTTGACGGAAAGGGACACTCAGTCCATATCTTCCCTTCCTTCTGGCTGACATCCTGTTTCCAGCAGTCACTACAGTGAGAATGGGTTAGACGCTCCTGCCTCAGCAGACCTGCTGCTAAGCCTACCTTGCAGGATCACAAGGTTGCAGTTTGTGAATGTTCAGTCTAACTGTGAAGGTCAGACGGAGTCACTGGGTCACGAGGATGATAAAAATTCAAGCCCTGAATCCAATAGGAAAACCTTTCGGGCCTCAGAAGTGTGCCCAGAGTCTCAGCAAACCACCCTGTGAAGATCGGCTTCTACCAGATCAGGGCCTGAAGCGCTGTTTCAGCTGTGTCTCCATGAGCAATCAGGAAAAGTAACGGCACAGCTAATATTTTAAAAACCATCGGTAAACTGTGGCCAGTAGGAGAATAAAATCATGCAGAGCTGGGGTCATGGTGCACACCTATAACCTCAGCACTCTGGGAGGCTGAGGTAGGAGGATGGCAAGTTTGAGTCCAGCCCAGGCAATTTAGTAATTTTAATTTTATGTCTCAAAATAAAAAAGGGGCTGGGGATGGAGCTCAGTGTAAAGGCCCTAGGTTCAATCTCCAGTACTGCAAAGCAAAACAAAATCATGTGTGAAAAATATATGAAAGCGTTGATTCTGCGTCCCGATCTTTCATCGTGGCCCAGGTGTAGACGTCAGGAAGCCGGAGGACAGCAGGTTCTGAACCATTTGGGTGCCCTGTGGTCTTTTCCCGGGGTGGCATTCAAGCACTCAAGAGCGTGTCCCATCGTGGGTTGCTCACTCCCTCCACTTACCTACCACTGTGCGCAGGTTTCTCCCTGCAGCCCGCTGATGGCCTTGTGTTTGTATTTCTCTCACTGCAGATGGGCAGAAGAAAGTCCAGGAGGAGTTTGACATTGACATGGATGCGCCAGAGACAGAACGTGCGGCGGTGGCGATTCAGTCTCAGTTCAGAAAGTTCCAGAAGAAGAAAGCTGGGTCTCAGTCCTAGCAGGGGAGCCCCTTCCTAGTCCGCCGGGAGATGCGGAATCCAACATCACCCATCGAGAAACTAGAAGAACAACACCGTACAGAAATGTCATCCACACAACATGTACACGTGCACTGCAAGCCCAAGATGCATGTACAGAAACCCATACTCTTTACACCCTCCTAGGCAGGTGTAGGCCATGAAATCGTGAGTAGTCGATCTCTGTTTATCTCCACCACCATTCCCCCTGCAACAACTTGCCTTGATGTTGTAATAAAAGGGAGTTAAGATGACTGATTCTGGTGCCGCCTTTGTCTCTCCTTGCGTGAATCTAGAAAGTTCCGGGGTTAGAGGCGTCTGCTTTCCTCCTCTCTCAGGACTTAGCGAGGGGGTGGGAGCCTTTAGTGAGGCGCTTCTGTGCCCAGAGTGAGCAGTGTGCTGTCAGCCTCCCACCTCACTTGGAGAGTGCTTACTGCCCAGGGCGATGGCAGTCCATTTTCTTCTTGTGACAGGAATACACCCCTTTACACCAGATGCCAAAGCCTCAGAAGTTTCACTGGTGGATTGTGACTCATCCTGGGGACAAACAGTGGGGTGGGTGTTGCACCTGTGTTTGGAGCACAACCCAGATGTGTTCAGACCTCCAGAGGGGACCCTCATGTCCCCTGCAGTTCCGTGCACCTGTGTGTCTCTGGAGGCAGGAGGCTGTTGTCCTGGTGCCCCCGCACCCTCCAGCTCTCCCCTGTCATCTGCTACCTGCTTGGCTAGGTCATCAAAGCATCCTTGGAGCAGCTGTCTGGCTTCCCTCCCAGCCAGCCTCAGAGGTAAATTGTGGTCCAAGGCCCACGGAGTCAGGAGCCTGTCTGTTGGAGGTGTGCCCTCATTGGGTGCAGGTAGAGGAGCCCCAGCCCTGGAGGTGCTTGCAGCTGTCATTTGAGCTTTGCCACAGGAAAACCTGATGTAGGAGTCACTGGCATGTCCGACGTCCGGGACGGATCCTCATGGGGTATGCCCTTTGCCAGCTCCTTAACAGAGGTTGAGGGTGGGGGAGGGAGGGTGCCGTGTGTGTGTGTGTGATGTGTGCTGGGGTTGGATGGCGGCAAAGCTGTTCCACTCGGGCTCCGTTTTATAGTCACGAGAGCACAGCTTGAGGATCGGCACACACGAGAGCTGCCCTGTCACAGAACTCCCTGGGAAGACCTGCCGATGGGCTGTGTCAGGAGATCCCCCTGGAGTGCTGGGGATGGTACTGTGCTCAGACCGCTCATCAGTTTCCATGGCAGAGAACCCAATAGGATCGTGTCAGCCCCCACAAGCGTCGAGGGCTAAGCAGCTCGGGGTGGGGTGTCCCCACTGAGAAGAGGACAGCAGGCCGAGAGACGCCTATGAAGAAGCCTCCCGAGACGGTGGGGATGTAAGTGTCCCCTGAAGTTAGATGGACTGAGTGGCTTTGGCGTCCCCTGCAGCTACTAACGTAAACTAGGAACCAAACAAGGCTTGCATAGTGCAGATGGTTTCTTCCGCACTCGTCCTCCTGGCACCCTACTGCTCCTCTTCCTCGGAAAATTCCGCCTAAAGGGAGTGGGGGTCTCCCCTTACTGGGTGTGCTCCGAGCCTGGCAGCCAGCATGGGGCTTCCTGGCCTCAGAGCTCGGTGGAAGCTGATCCAGCTCTAGGCAGGACGCCCCTCTCTCTGAGGCAGAAAGCCTACTGGGGCAGCTGCTTCCCCGTGATCCCAAAGGTGTGGGAGGTCTCCTTCAGCCCACTGAGGGCAGGAGGATGAGGGCGGCTGGGGCGGGGCTGCAAGGTCTGGAGAGCCCCTCGAAGACCGAGAGGTGCCTCTCTCAAGGGAGTGAATGATTTCCTTTGAGGCACAGGGATGAACTGAAATTTCCACCTCCCAGGTGGACATGAGGGTTTGAACTCCAGTGGGAACTGGTAAGTTGAGTGAGGGCCAGCAGAAGCAGGCTCCTGGCTCCAGAGGCCCTCTCTTTCCCAAGGGTTGCAGCATTCATTCCTGGGGGAAGAAGGGACTCCCTCAGGGTGGGTATAGGGGCTTGGCAACTTGGAGAGTCCCTAATTTGTTTCCTTTTGTGCCGACTTACTGAGGAATTTTAAATTTTATTTAATTGGTTCTTACCGAAGTCCTAGTTTGTGTGTGGACGTGGAGCTGTGGTGGCACAGCAGGACAGTCCTCAACAAGGTATATATCCAAGGGAAATATCATCTTTACATTTTAAGAAGTTTTACTTACTACTACTGCTATTACTCCTATTATTATTATTATTATTATTATTATTATTATTATTATTATTAATTTATTTATTTTTGCAAGAAGCTGAGAAAGCCCACTTGGAGAGAAGTGCAGGAAGATGTAGAGATTCAAGACTTGACATAAATGGGTCCAGGAGGGATGGGGGGGTAGCTTCAGTAGAGTTAGTCATTTGATTGCAGGGAACAGGATCCCACTCACTCTAGCTAAAAAAAGAGAATTATTCAGGTCTTACAGACATCCAAGAATAAAATAGCCAAGATATCCAAGAAGAAAATAAAAAACACCACAGCCAAGCAGAATCATGTTAGCTTTCTAAATGAAATGCAGCATAGTGGGGGAAAAATTGATGACTTTGTTACTGTCTTTTTAGCATTTTATAATTTTGGTAAAGCTTTATAGTTTTCTTCATATAGGTCTTGAACATTTCTTTTTGCTCTGCTTTTAGATATTTCATACTGTTTGCTGTCCTCCTAAGTAAAACTTTTACCCCAAGCATTCCTTAGTTAGCTTCATTATTACCTAAGAAAACTGCTTTCCATATATTTAGCTCTATAACTATCTTCCTGAACTATAATATATATTATATATATACATATATATGTATTTATTTTTCTTCTGTACTGGGGATTGAAGCCAGGGACTTTGCACTGAGTTGCATCACCAGCTCTTTTTAAATTTTGGGACAAGGCTCTCACTAAGTCTCTAAGTTGTCCAGATTGGGCTTGAACTTGGGACCCTTCTGACGTAGTCTCCCAGCGTGGTGGGATTATGGGCATGTGCCAATATGTCTGGCTGTACATGGTCATTTTTTATTAGATTCTTTTGGATTTCCAGGTAGACCATCCTATCACTGGCAAACAACAATCTCCTTCCTTGTCTCTTCTGTGCCTTTTCAGTCCTTTCTTTTTTCTTGTCTTGTCTTCTCATGATCCACCCTTGTGTCCAAGATCAGGCTGGGTGTTGTTCTGGCCTAAACAGTAATGCTTGCCGCAGAGTATCTGCTAAAGGGCCATTTCTTTTGGGTTGATGGTTTTTAGCTCTGTATAGTCATCTTTTCTCAAGTTTTGTAGGCCTCCTATTGTACTTCTGAATGTGCAAATTTTATATGCTCTAAAGTTCCATCTAGATTGAACTGTGTAAATCAGTATACTCATAAGGGGAGACTAAGAGGCAGGTAGAGTTCAGGGTTGGTTAGACATCACCGAGGATTTATGTTTAAGGAAGATTCACATGAGTGTCATCTTTACGAGATTTCACTTGATTCTGACTCAAGTCCTGATGCTCAGGTTCCAGTGCCCTGCTTGCTCTGTGCCATTTGTGTCGCAATTAGCCAGTGCCACAGTGACAAATGACACACACTGGCCCACCCTGCAGATGTTTATCACACACTTCTGCAGGCTGGAAGTCCCAGATCAAGATGCCAGTAGACGTGGCACCTGGCAGGGGTTTTCTTCCTGGATAGCTGCCAGCTGTCTTCTTTCTGTGTCCCCACATGATGGGGAGACAGGAGGTGATGGAGAGGGAGATGGAAGGAAGGAGGGGAAAGAGGAGGAAGAGGAGAGGAGAGAGAATTCTAGCGTCTCTCTTGTGGGGATGCTAACCCATCACAGAGGCTCCACCTTCGTGACCTTGTTTAAGTCCCGCCTGCTCATACCTTCATATTGGGGCTCAGGGCCTCACCATAGGAATTTGGGGGATGCAGCCATTCGGTCTGTAGCATCTAGCTCACCTTTTTGAGTTGTTTTCTGTAAATTCACCAGACTGGATGATAAGTTGGATTTTATTTACCACCTGACTGGTTTACTGCAGACCTTAGTTTACACTCACTGCTTGCCACAATCCCCCGCTTCTGGTTTCTGCTCTAACATTGCTCCATTTTCCTGTGGCTCTAACAGAGGGCTCAGTTAAGCCTCATAGTGCACTTTTAAAAGTCGTTTGTTCTTTTGATTGACAGGCACAAGACTGACTAAGAATCTTGGGGAAGCTGAACATAGATATACTTTTGAGTCTGCAGAGCAGGATGATCCTGGGTTTGGGTTGACGCACACACCCCAGTATAGCCCCAGGGCAGGGTGTGATCATGCTGTGTGGATGGGACAACCAGAAGACTGTTAAAAGTGGGACCACTTAACTTTTATCTTTCCCCATGTGCAGATGTTTGTGTCCCCCCAAAAAACTCCACTCTCATTATTTCTATGAGCTTGTGCATTAGGGTATCTCTACACCTGAAGATTTAAAGAGGAACCATCCTATGAGCCATGATGGCTCACAAAAGATGGGGTGGTACTTCTCTGTGGCATTTCTCAGACTTCTGCTGTGGCCTTTCTTGTGGGACCCCCAGCTAAAGAATCATTTCCTGGGCTGCCTATGAACTGATTAGCTGAGCTCAAGTTGGACAGTGTCTTGTCCAAACCCAAGTGGTGTCTTTGACTTAGATGAATTCTTGCACGAAAATACCAAGACACCTAGGAAATGGATTCCTGCATGAAAATACCTAGATACCTAGTTAGAAGGATTCCTGAGTGAAAATGCCTTGACAGTAGAGAAATTATACAGCATTCAATTAAGTGGAGAGGAATCCACCCTTTCCTACTAGTTCACATACAAACTTACCAATGCCCAAAAGATCCCCCTAGCTGTTCACTTCCCACTCGTTCAGCCCTGGCCACCTTGTCCAGGCCTCTGTCCAGTCACCATGCTTTGGAACCACACATGGTGCTCATCGGGCCCAAGACAAAGCTTGTGGCTGACCTTCTAATTATTACTGATCCAAAGTCCTGGATAAAGCTGATGGTGGCACAAGAACTCACACCGATCTGCAATTGAATAATTTTGGCAAATGTCCCTCTGATTTTAGCACATGGTGCCCACTTCCCTCTTTCTAGCACGTTCAGCTGTGGGAGCTAGAGTCATAAGAATGTGAACTGATTCTACCACCCTTTCAAGCCTTCCTGCCCCGAACTCAAACCCTTCACTGTGTTCGCTGTACTCTTAGGGTAGAGCTGTCTTCCCTTGTGCGACCTGTGAGGACCCACACTGTGCCGTCCCTCACCTTCTGGACGTTTCTGTGGTTCCGCCCATGTGCTCCCTCCTTCCTCCTTGAGATGTTTGAATCTGCTTTTCCAGCTTTTTACCCCTTTGTTTTTGAATCTGGTAAATTCTCATCATCCTTTAGTTCTGAGCTGACATGTTTCTTCCTGGAGTGCTTTAGGCAAAACTAACTGCTCTGAAAGATAACCCCCTAGTCCCAGTTGCCTGTACCCAGAGAAGTCCGTTTCTGACTTGCAGCAGGTGTTGATGCTGATGTCCCCACATCATCTCCATTCTCCATGCAGAAGCTGATGCCAAAGGTTTGTGATGGGCCAGACCCACAGGGACCTACGTCGGTTCTACCAGCAGCAAGGAGGGGTCTCAGCTATTTGCAAGAAAAACTGGGAAATATAATCTACCTGGGTGCCCTGGAGGTGGAGGAAATGGGTTTTGGGGAATGCTCTGCAGTTTCTGTTACAGCCCCCTTTCATCTCATAGTGCTCCTTCCCCTCCTGCATCTCCCTCCAACACAGCTGCCTCCACCCATCTCAGGCCTCCAGCACCCATGAGGTCCTGTCCTTGATGGCTCTCTTTACAGCTTCAGGTCCACACGCTGGTGTAACCATCTCATTAATCCCTGTCTCCTGGATGCAGCTCCATGAGGTCAGGGCACCCATGTGATTGGCAGTGTAGATGCTCTGTAAACGGTGTGTACTTCACAGAAACCACCTCTCCCAACATATCTGAGGGCAGAGGCACCGGAGATTACCTGTGTTTTCCTTCTGTAAACAGCCAGCAAAGACTTTCTTGGTCAGGTGCCACAGTCAGTACGGACCTTTCAGTTCTTTATTCAGGGATTTGAGTCTCAGTCTCTGAATCTCAGTTTATGCTGTTAGAAGCTACCAGGCTTGTGGTACTTTGTTATAGCAGCAACAAGGAGTCAATACAGTGGCATTTATGGAGTCCTGTTCCTTGCAGCCCAGTACATGGTGATGTCTCAGCTTGCCTGTGCTGTATGTGTTCCTCATGGTCACCTCAGCCAGTATGGAATCCCTGGAGAGGGAGGCTAAGGTTTGTCCTTCTCTACAAAGACAGTGCTGAGTCACTCCGGGGGGCTTCAAATTGAGGTGACTGCGTGTCATTGGGAAGGGCAGGTAGAGCCACGCTGTCACCCCACAGTCGCCCAGGAAGGTGGTGACGCTGCAGAAGGCCCACAGTGCCACCGTACCCGCAGCTGCCACAAGCAGACAATGGCAGGGTGCCTTAGAGACTGGCCTGTGGCCAGCAGTGGCTGTCGCCGGGCCTTCTGCTGGGTCAGGTAGAGCCCAGCTCTTCTGGGTAACTTGTTGGCAGCCAAGCCAGCAGCCCCGCAATGCCGGGATGCTGAGCAGGGTGGATAAGCACAGCAGCACTGTGGCTGTCACTGCGGAGCCACGAGCCGAGAGGAGCAGGGCAGGCTCTGCAGGGTTTGTTTCCAGCCCGCACGCCTGTGACATTCCTCTGCATCCCTGTCTTCCCACTACGGTCAGCTTCCCAGAGGCGGAGGGTGGTGTCTGCCACCCTCCAGGTGAGGCGACAGGGCTGTCATGCAGGAAGAGGGATGTGTCTTAATTCAGTAACCTCCGGGCACTCCGCAGGGAAGGTGCTGGTGCTCTGGGCTCCCTGGTGACTGACTGGCCCTCACAGCACTCCTGGTGACTGACTGGCCCTCACAGCACTCCTGTCTGCAGCCGCTCTCCCCTCCTCAGGCTCTCGCATGCCCTTGTGTTCGTAGACCACAGAGGGTTCGCGCTGCCGGCTACCTTAGTTAGGGATCTCCTCCGGCCCCACCTGTCAGAAACACACAGATGGCGTGGCTGCCTTGCCTGCCGGCTCCTGTCCTGGTTTAGCAGAACCCACCAGCCAGCTCTTGCTAGCCAGCCCCAATGTTCCCTCACGCCTGAGGCGCCTGGCTGGCTGGGGGCCTGCTATTTGCTTGAATCCCTGGGAAGGGAAGTGCAGCAACAGTCAGAATCAATGGGTGACAGCTCACCCCACTGTGATCCAGCCCGAATCGCAGAAAAATTGGGGGAAGAAGGAGGCAGCTCTCAGGATTTGAGGTCAGCCTTAGTTCCGGCACTTTCCCCAACAAAGCTCCTTCGTCCACCTGGAATATTTGGGGAAACCTCTGGGGTTACCCGTTACAGCAGAGCTTTGGCCTTGATCAGCCATCCTCAGGGTCCTGTCCCGTCCCACCTGGTCTCGGACCAATCACCACCACATCTATAACCAGCTGTGGGAAGGGGCAGGCAGGATGGACGTCACCACCTACAAGAGTGGACGAGATAACTGACATCTGTGGGGACAGGAAAGGAGGGACAGTGCACAGTCTTGGCCACACAGGCCACATTTTCCCCATGCAGCCAACAGCTGCCCATTCTGGTGCCATGGAGCCTTCCCCTGGCCTGGGATGCGGGACCAGTGTGACAGCAGATGGTCTCTGTCATTGCCCACACCTCCCCAGAACCTGCCCTTCCGGCTAGTGCCAAAGCTTCTCCCAGCCTGCACACGGGGCAGCAGGAGGTGACCTGGGCAGCGGGAGGTGAACTGCATGACCGCTGCTCAGCATAGTTCATGGCAAGGGGATTGGAACTTGGAGGATAGAATTCCAGCTCTCTTGGCCCATAAGTGAGGTCACTCTGAACCTCCAGGGGTCTCTGATGGGGCCAGCCACCTGCCACACTCAGCACCCTGCCCGAGAACACAGTCTTTCCTGACTCTCCTCCCTTCCACCCTGACATGCCCCTGGACACCCGCTAGACAAACCACTTACATGCAAATTCTGGTCTCCATGTTTTCTTCTGGGAGAAACCAACCCAAGACATATGGCAAGGGAGACGTGTGGGCATTTTTAGCTAAAACTCCAGGTTCCAAGAATTCCAGACCATATGGACCATAAGTTTTGTTTACATCATATTTTTCACAACTTTCTTTTATTAAGAAATCAGCTTCTTAAGATAAAATGGACAAGAGTTGACTTTGCTTTTCGTCCACAGAGAGCTGTTTTCCCTCATTCGAAGGGAAAGTTTCCCTGAAGGGGTGAGATATGTGGTAGAGTAAGACAGTGTGGCTGGCCTGCATTATTGGGTCCCACCGAAGTCCTAGACAGAGGCGAGATACAGGCAGAGATGTGGCCTCACCTTCCCTGGAAGTCGCATTGCTACAGGACACTCAAGTCGTAAATGGGAGGGGAGAGCAGGGAACCTTGCCAGGTGTGTCAGAGTGGGACTCGTGTTTGTGAAAATGTGCATGTGTCCTGAGGATTACTGGGCTGGGAGGCTGAAAACTTCAAGGGGACACTGCAGAGGTGGGAGGAGGACACAAGACAGTCCCCGGGGGAAAGCCACGACATCTGTAATGAGCTGGGTGCTTCTGTATCACCTCGCCTTCACGGTCACAGGAAGTGCAGCCAGGGGCGAGCCACCTGCCGCACTCGCCCCTCTGCTCCGTGGGGATGCCCAGTGGACCTTCCCGCTGCCCTTTCAGGTTGGCAGAACGTGACTTTCAGGGGACATTGCTTGCTGTCTCCTCTGTGCCTCACACCCTTCAGAGAAGTTTTGATAATGGTCTCATTTTAATCCTTGCAGAAAACCTCCAAGGTTGGTGCTCTTAGCTACCCAATCTGCAGATGAGGACACAGGGGCCCAAAGTCACCTGACAACTTCCCCAAGGTCATCTGTAAAAGGGGAAACCACTGTTCTCACCTGACTATGTGCCTGCCACCCCTAGAGGACAGACACTACCTCAAACTGCAGCCACTCATGGCCATCTGACCTTGTGGGACACCGTTGTCCCCTTCTCCATGTGTCTCAAAGCCTGTCCGGACCTCCTGTCCTCATCCTGGGGGCCAAGCTCTGCCTCCCACCCCAGAAGCATCTACCTTCCCTCTCCCCATAGTGACCTCAGGGACAATATGTGACCAATGGCAGAGCCAAAGTTCTTACTTTCTAGTCCAGGAACTGGATGACACCCATCGACAAGAATGACCATGCAGATTTCCTGGGTTGATGGGAGCAAATGTCGACAAGTTCATCCGCCAGAGAAGAGGAGCTGGCGGAGGAGCCTGGCTTGTGCGCCTCGAGCTCTGCTATTGACTTTTCAGGGAGAGGAGACTGCAGATTTATTTCTATTTTGGCTGCTCTCAGAACTGCATTTCAGCATCTCTCACATAATCTACACTGAGCTGCAAGACATCCATTGGCAGCTTGTTTGAAGCACATCCAAGCTACCTTGTCAGAGCTGAAGAGCATATTTGCAAGCAAGAAGGCCTCAGCCTCAAGGTGGGTGGAGAGGAGGGGACCAGGGTTCCTCTCCCTCCCCCGGGTGCCCCTTCTGCTCTGGAAAATTTTCTGCTGGCTTGCAGAAGACCAAAGAGAGAGACCGAGCTTGTGTAATTGTGTCTTGTACACAGATCTGACAAAATATATGTTTTTTTGAAAAAGAAAAAAAAAAGACCAGGAGCAGGGTGCGATTGGAGGAAGGGGAAGATAAAGGAATAAAAGAATCAAAGAAAGGGAGAGAGCCTGGAAGGGGAGAGAGAAAAGGAACAAAGCAAGTGGGTGGGAAAGGAAAAAACTTCCCTCCAGCTCGGTTTTGAGGTAAGATAATACACGAATATATCTCTCACCATGCCCTTGACAAGTGCACAGGTCAGGGATGTCTGTGTCTGCTAAAAGTCCTGCAGATCCACTCTCACTTTCTGCAGAGGCAGTAGTTCCATCTCAGGAGTTGGAGAGCTGTGGTCAGTCAGCGATGGGCTCGGTGACACCTGAGAGCTGGGCATCAGTTCTCTCTGCTCCTACAGTGTAGGAGTCACTGCGTCAAGGTCGTTGAAAGATGTAGCCAGGCACAGATTGCCCTTGTGGGAGTACTTCAGTTAAGGCATAATAGAGTTTGCTTTCTAATGGAAGTACAGACAAGCCCACAAATAAGGAGAAAGTGGAAAGTTCTTTGCAAGTCAGGTGGATGAAGAATGAGAAGGGAGAGCGATCAGCTTCGACTTGATGGAGAAGGCTGGGTCTTGAAGAAGGTGGGGAACTTAAACATGCAGAGATAAGGAAAAGGTCATTCCAGGAAGTGCAGAGAGGCAAGGAAAACACCTCTTTGGGGGAATAGTGGCTCTTCCCCCAAAGGGAAGCATATGTGGGGAACTGGGGCTGATGCTGTGGAATCCAAGCCTGGACAGGCAGGGTGGGGCCAAGCCAGATTCCAGATGGCCCCTGGGGTACAGCTGGCTGGTGTTTCAATCGCCTACCTTCTTGCTTGGGGATGGCCATCAGATACTGTCCATTCTTCTCCAACAATGAAATGTGGCCATGCGAGTGAGGCCCAGCTGGTGAGACCCCCGGGAAGAAGCCATGGGAGTCACAGGAGCTGGCTCAAGCCAGGCTCACTGAGGGAGCGTGCTCTGTGATTCTTCATTCTCTTTTTCCCTGGTAGCTAGAATGGAGATCACCACTAGGGTGAATTTGGAACTGGCGTATGAGCACTGTTACTGTCTGAGTGTTTGTGTTTGCCCAAATTCCTAATGCCCAGTGTGAGCTTCTTTGGATGTGGGCTCTTGGGAGGTGATTCGGTCAAGGGGGCACCCCTGATGGATGAATTTATGCCATTCTAAAAGAAGCCTGAGAGTAGCCCCTTCCATATGTGAGAACCCTGCTGGAAGGCACCATCTACGAACCAGGAAGCAGGTCCTCACCCCTGTGCAATCTGCCAGTGCCTCCATCTTGCTTTTGTACAGCCTCCAGAATGATAAGAAATACATTTCTCTTGTTCATAAGCCGCACAGTGGATGGTTGGTTGGTTACTGCAGCACAGGCAGACCAAGGGAGGGTCAGAGCCCCAGGGTGGAAAGTGTCTGGGTCAGGTATGGATTGCCCTTGTGGATAAACTTGTTAGGCACCATAGAGTTTGCCTCCTAATGGAAGTGATGGCGAAGCCCACAAATAAGGGGACACTGGGGTATACAGCACATGCAGAGGAGAGGCTGGCCTGCACAAATGTGTTACCACTACTACCATACCAGCCATGACCACTACCACCATCACCATCACCGTTACTATGACCACCACCATCTCGCCACCACCACCACCACCACCATTATCATTACAACCACCACCATCATTACTGCTACCACCACTACCATCTCAGTACCACCACCACCAACACCACCATCATCATCACTGCTACCACCACCACCATCTCAGTACCACCACCACCAATACCACCATCATCATCATTACTGCCACCACCACCACCATCTCAGGACCAGCACCGCCATCATCACTACCACCACCACCATCCCCACCACTATCATTACTGCCACCACCACCATCCCCACCATCATCATTACCACCACAAGCACCACTGTGACTACCACCACCACCACGTCTTCTGTGGACAGGCATCCACCATGCATGCCAGGCCAGGCGTCATTTCAAGCGCTCGCGTATTTTAGCCCATTGGCCCTAACAAAGATTCTGTGGAGTGGGCACTCTGACCATTTCCATTTGTAAGGTATGTTTCAAGCCATTGGTTGTATTTTGGATTTAGGGATTTTAGCCAGTCTACGCTCTTGAAAATTTAGAAGACAATTCTTAAAGCATGGTATTTACAAAATGGGTTAGGCTGTTTTTTCTTAATTGTGCTCATCATAAAACTTGTAAACTTTTACTCAATCTTGAGTAGAAGTCTAAAGAAAGCAGAAATAAGCACATTTATACACCAAAGACAGATTCCAGTGGAGTCCTGCAGCACATACATAAATGTGAAGCATGGTGTATCTCTTGAAAATTTGGGCAGCAACAGTTTTGCCTCAATAACTGTCCTTCATTATTATAACCCTCACTATATTGATAAAATTATTTACAATAGAGCAAATGGAACATTTTGTTTGAGAAGTAAAATTGGTGCTTAAAGATCTGACCTGTAGAGGAACAGAACACTGATGAGGGTAGTTTTCAAAACACCATGTTCTGCTCCGAGGGCCGAATCCACCCCTGCCGCCCTGCTGGCCATTAATACCCTCCCCATTTTTATAGTCACTGCCATTTACCAACCTTCTCATTATCCGTGCTCTGGCCTTGTTTCTGACCTCTCTGTTCGCTCCTTCCAACCACTCCGTTTCCTCTCCACATTCTTTTCGGACTGTGCCTCTAACAGCCTAATTTTATCAGAGCACCATGCCTTTCCTCTCTTGATATATCACCTATTTTTTGTTGTTGTTGTTGTTGTTGTGGTTGTTAAAGTTTACTTTTATAAATGTCACAAAAACAGCAGGGCTCTTCCCCACCTTTTCCTTCTCCATGTCCTTTGCCTCAAAGGCACAGTCTTTCAACTTTTAAAGACTCTTTATTTGAGCATTTATCTCCTTATTTCTGGGACACAGCTGTGCAACTCTTTTTACTTTTTCAGTTCCAGGGACTGATGATGTCCTAAATAAAACATGAGGATTGACCTCTGCTCCCAGTCTTCCTTTCTCCCTTTTCTCAATATGGCTTATGTTTTAGTGTTTATTTAATTATTATGCTGATATTAATATAATACAGCCGAGTCATTCAGTGTACCACCATTGCATTTTTTCCTGGAGTTAATACTTGTCTAACTTTTCCTTTGTAAATACATAAGTTTTGTGTACCACTATTTTAATGCTGTGTTTTCTTCCAAAAGTTTATCTTCCTTTGATATATTCAAGGCCTCAATTTATCTGTAATTCATAAATTTTTTCTGAGACATTCCTCCATTTTCCTGCTCCAGTACAGTATATCAATATATCTTTCATCCTGCGGTGTCTATTTACTGTCACTCAGGTAGGTGCTTCACCTGCCTCCTGGTTAGAGCTTTTGTCTTCTAGTTCTCATATGCTCTTCTTTCTTGGTTGGTTTCTTCATGTTGATGGAATATGTCTTTGGGATCCTTCTAAGAAAGATTGTCTAGAAGGTATTGAATCTTTTACATTCTTGAAGATATATTTTTCTTAACTCGCATAATTGAGCTGTATTTTGGCTAGGTATAAAATTCTAGGCCATGAACAATTATTATTTTTGAAATATTATGCTTTTAAAAACCAGCCTTATTGATTCATTATTTATAGATAATAGTCATACATTAAAAAGTATAGAGTTTTATGACTTTGATAATTGTGTAAAGTAGTTTAATCGGCACTACAATCAAGATACAGAATAGTTCTATCACTATAACATATTTCCTCATGCCCCCCCTATAATCAATTACTGATCTGCTTAGTATTACTATAGTTTCTTTTTTTTCCCAGAATTTCATATAAATCAAATCATACAGTATATAGACTTCTGTGTTTGTCTTTTCAGTTAGCATAATAACTTTGAAACTCATGTTGCTGCGTTTTCTTCTTTTTTTTATGGCTGAGTAGCACCCTTTACTATGGATGTACCATAACTTGTCCCTTCACCAACTGATGGGCAATTGATTTGTATGAGTTTCGGTATTTTATTAACAATTCTGTAACAAACCTTTACAAACAAGTTTTTGCATATACCTAAATTTTTATTTTATCTCCTTCTCTATGGTGATATTGCCGGGTCCCATGGTAAATTTGTATTTAAGTTTATGAGAAATGGCCTGTGGCTGTGCCACCTTGCCTTCACAGCAGGATTATATGAGATTTCTAGTGGTTCCACATCCTTGTCAACACTTGGGACTGTTTCTTCAGACTTTCGAAGGCGTTCTTCATTATGCGATAGCCTCCCTTATTGCTGAAGAGGAACCTAACACCGTTCTAGTTTCCGGCCCCCTGTGTATAGTTTTTGCCCTGGACTTGAAGGTCCTGAGCTCAGGGCCTCTCATCCAGCTGTGCTGATGACTAAAGGAACTTCTCCGCTGTAGTCTCGCGCCCTTCAGTCCCAGGAAGTTTCCGAAATTATCTGGCAATTTCTTCCCACCTATTTTTTCTCAGAACTCACTTTCTAGAACATCTATTATTTGAAAGTCAGTGTCCTGGAATGATCTTTCACTTTGTTATTTTTCTTTCCCATTTTTTTACTTCTCTATTACTTTGTCTTGCTGGCTGGAAGGCTTTTTTCCAATACTTGCATTATTTTTCTACTTTGACTTTATATTTTTAGTTTACTAGACCTGTATTTTTTTGTCTGCATGTAACTGTTTGTAATCACACTTTGTTTTATTTTAACAATATGCATGCCTATCTATCATGATATTAGTGTAGATTCCCCCCACCAAAAGATATACTATCATCCCTGTATCCCCCTCTTTTTCTTTGTTTTAGAATCTATCTTCCTTTTTATACTAGACAAGTAATCCTCAGCTGGGTGGGGATGTGTGCAGATATTTTATCCTCAAGGGATGTGTGGTGATATCTACAAGTATTTTTCATTGTCACAGTTGAGGTGGGCTGTGCCAGCAGGTCAGGGATGTTGCTAAGCATTTACAACATAGAGTACAGGCCCTCCCAACAGAGAATGGTCAAGCTCCAGAGGAATGCTCTGCCGGGGACCTTTTGTCAGATGTCCACTGATCTTTGGCTTTCATATTTAAGTACAGAACATTCGAAACTATCTATAGGAGAAGGCCTGTAGACTGACGGCTTCGAGGTACGATGGGGAGCTCCGGCTGGCTTTTCCCATTGTTCCGTGTAGCTTGTTGCCAGGGTTCCAGAGAAATTCTCAAAGTCTCCCTCCTGTGAGTGTGCAGGGGGAGAGTATAAATTTGGCAGTCTGTGTGTTCTCAGCAGAGGAGAAAATGGGGACTGGGGGGCACGACATTCCACATAAAAACTTTTCTCTTGACCCCAGGTGACCTCAGGAGAATTAACAAACTTCAGCTTTTGGCCAGTGGAGGTAGAGAACTCTGGATGTTGGGACCCTTACCAAGATTTTGAATCGAGTTCCTGTTTGGGGTGACCACTGCTGCCTCAGTAGTCCCTATCGCCCCGGCTCTAACCTCAACCCATCCTCTCTGTGATTCATTCCTTCTTTCCAAGTCGACTCTGCTGGTTCCCCCAGCAGCTGCCACCCACCTTTACCTTCTTCTTTAAGTCCATCCCACTGCCGGCTGTGTGTACCCTGGAGTCTCATTAGACTGATGACCTTGTCTCTCAGTTTACCAAGAAGATCAAAGCCACTCATTCCATCGTAGCCCCCGCTGCACGCTCCTTGGACCATGCATGTTCGATTCCAGACTTTTACCTCTTGTGGTCATTTTGACGTCAGGGGAGAGCCAGATGTTGTATGGTGTCAGATTCAGTGAACAAAGTGGATGGCACTGACACACTGCGATGTTTTCACGAGCCGCCTTTCCAGCGGATGGCGGTGCTGGCGCTCGGCAGCAGCACTCACTGTATTTTTTATCACACCTTGTAAAGACACTCAGGAAAGAGGACGCTAGTGCTGCTTCAGAGAGTGGCAGGAATAAGAGGACAAATATGTTCAATGCAAGGGGGAGTGTTTTGAGAGGGATTCACAGGAAAGTGTCTTTACTGTAACATTTTAAAAATAAATTGAAACATTCGTTGTGTAGTTTGGTCACACCTCCTACCTGTACCATTATCAGAATGCCCCTCAGTCTGGCACGCTGGCCTGCTTCCTTCTGCTGTTTGCAGTGTTCCCCATTTTCTTGAATATTTGGTTTCTTCTTCAATGTAGCCCTTCTCTTCCTGCACAAATGGTCTAGATCTACTCTCTCTTCAAAACCAAATTGCCTGGTGACCCTGGCATTTCCTGAGACAAACAGACCCATTTCTTTAAAACACCATCTGTATCTCTCGAAGGCCCTTAACCCTTCTCCACTGGAAGCTGTGGACCAGCCTCCACTTCCGTCCCTCCAGCGTCCCTGACGATAATCTTAGCTCCACCCTTTGGGGATAGTTCCAGGCCCCTTTGCACTCTTGTCCCTGCTCCTTCTCTGCTGACATCTTTCCTCCCCTTTGCTGGTCTTCACTTACTCCCACTAACAATAGGGGCAATTGCTTCTGGCGCTACACTCACCTTCCCTTCTTCTCTCCAGAACAATCTGTTTATACTTGGCTTCTGTTGTGGCTTGTATCCAGATGTGCCCCCAAATCCTCACATGGTCATAGGTGGCTGGATTTAGGTGTGTGAATGTGGATTAAGGGTGTGATACTGGGATTAGGGGCCTGCGGTTAGTCCACTGATTGGTTCGTCGTAGTTCTGGGTGTGGGCAATAGGAAGCCCCATCCTGGGTGTGGGTGGCACCACACAAAAGGTTTGTGCCCGGATGGGACAAAAGGGAAAAGAAGGCAGTTACTGCTGCCTGCTGCTTTCTGCCTCTCATGCTCCGGGCTGTCTCTCTCTGCGATGCCCCGAGCCGCGCAGCGCTGCCTTGGAGCCAGCCGACTGCGGACTGAAACCTCTACAAACTATGAGCCAAATAAACCTCCTCCCTTAACTTGTGGGTGTAGCTGGCTCCCGGATCTCTATCACCAGCATCTTTGGACTCCACTTAAGGCGCATCTGAGGGAAAGGGACTTGGCATTTCAGGTGGTACGTGTGTATTAACCATATTTTTATTTTCTGTATTTTATGATGCTTTGTTATTCTGGGGCCCGGACAGACTGCCCCTCCCAGGACCCCTGAACTGCTAGAGAAGGGAAGCACCTTCCCTAACAACACCCCGTCCTGTGCAAACCAGCCCATCCAAGCCCATACCTCGCACGGCTCCCTTTCATACTCACACACCAGATCGGTATTTCTGGTGCGGGGTATTTCAGGCTTACCCCGAGGCAGGCACTGGACAAGGGCTGTGGCACGGAGCCTCCCCAGATTGTCCGACGATCCTGAGCTCGTTCAATCCCGTTTGCTGCCATGGGAACCCCAGTCCAGGCCCCGGCAGCTTCTTCCTCACTCCAGCCTGCCGAAGGGGCCGCCCTCCTCGTGGGCCCACACAGCACGGTGAGCCCCGTTCTCAGGAACCATGAGTAATGAAATCTTTCCCCGGTTTTGGCTTCCCTGTGTTGTCTCTCAGTGACCTCTGCCAATTCAGTCCCGAGGCGGTGGGGAGAAGACAGAAGTGAATGTTGCCGCCAGGGCCACAGCCACGTGGGCTGGGGACAGCGTCCTGTCAACCCGCGCAGCTTCCTCCTGAGAACGTAGCCTCTCACCTCGGCAAAGCTTTCGGTGTCTCTGCCCTTCGTGCACATTAAGCCCTCCCTTACTCTCGCTTCACTTCTTACCTTTGTATGCCCTGCGCTATTCATGCACTTCTGTTTCCCAAATTATGCTGAAATTACATTTTGTAGATTCTTTTACATTCAAAGTAAAAGCCTGTGTTTGTTCTGGTGCTCTGAGCATAAAGGAATGAGCTGGCCTCTTCTGCACCCCACGTTGCTCCTGGACTCATTATGCTGTCCTTTGTGCAGTCTCGGGGCGCAGGTTCTTCTGGGTCCCGGTTTGCACTGCAGTCACCCGGGGAGGTTTCCAAAGGCACTATTATGTGGGCTCCTCCAGCTCTGATTAGGGGGCTGGCTCCAGTCTTTACAAAGCCTTCATGTGATTCTAGCGTGCTGCCAGAGTTGAGCACCACAGCTCTAGCCGGGTCCTTCTTCTTTACTACTTTCTTCTCTTTTGGCAAAGACACAAATCTTCTGGTGACAAAACTCGCCTGGCTCTCAAACTTTAGCATCTGCTAGAGTCACCTGGAGGACTTGCCGAGACACAGTTTCAGAGCTCACCCACGGTGCTCCCCGCACAGTAGGGCAGGGCCCACGGTGCCCCCCACGCGGCAGGGCAGGGCCCAAGGATTTTCATTTCTAGCAAATCTCGGGTACTGCTGTCCTTGCTCCTGGTCTGGGGACCACACCTGGGGGCTCACTGCCTGACTCTGCCTATGGGGGTTGGGCTTCTGGAGCCTGCTTCTCAGGGTAACCAGCCAGTCTCCATTTTGGTCACAGACGTCCCGTGTCCCAGGAAACCCCTAAATCCCAGGCATACTGGGATAGTTTTTCACCAGAAAGGTATGTCCACATCCCCAGGACCTGTGGGTGTGATCTTACTTGGGATAAGGATCTTTGTAGGTATAATTACATTAAGGATTTTGAGGTCACTGGATTATCTGGGTGCGCCACAAATCCAGTGATAAGTGTCTTTGTAAGAAGGATGCAGAGGGCGATGATCACACAGGCTGAAGAGGAGGACGAGTGACCTCGGGGCAGAGTAGAGGGGTGCAGGCACAAGCCGTGGGGTGTGGCATCTAGCAGAGGCAGGGACTGATTCTGCCTTCAGAGAGAACATGGTCCTGTTGACACCTTGACTTTGGACTTCTCCATAGCTGTGAAACAATGCACACCTCCCTGTCATTTTAAGCCGCCGGGTTCTGTGGTTTGTTAAAACAGCTACAGGAAACCCTGGTCACTCTATCTACTACTGTCCTAGAGGGTACATGGGCAGAGTGCTTTTCTCTTGTGCTATCAAAAGTGAGATATTCTAAAAATTGGCTCACAAAGATGAGCCAATTGACTAACGAGTTCGTGAAAATGTTTCCCAGAAAGAACAGGCTAGAAACTAATGGTGCACAGCTAATCCGATATCTCAAAAATACTGAAAATTATTTGCTGTTGGTCATTAAACAGCAAATGATGTAAATAGAACATCTATTGATGTTACACGTACCACTCTGTTGAGCAGGATACGGCAGCTCGGCCTTCGTAGGCGGCCTGTCAGAGCCGTTCTGGAGCAGTCGTGCTCTGGGCCCAGGAAGGAGAGCGTGTGGAGGAAGCTGGAGCGCCTGGCCACACACCTGGGCTTAGTTACTTTTCTTATTGCTGAGACAACATACCTGACACCCACAAGTTAGGGGAGGAAAGGTTTATTTAGCTCACAGTTTGTAGAAGTTTCAGTCTATAATCGGCTGGCTCCAAGGCAGGGCAGCATGGCAGAGGGGAGCGCAGAGGAGAGACAGTTCACAGCAGGCAGAAGGTAGCAAAGCAAGCAAGGGGCCTTAGCAGCTTCTTTCTGCCCCTTTTATAGTCTATCAAGGCTACTGGGATTAGTGTGGTCCCAATCCAACCAGTGGACTGATTTAGTAATCACACACCCTTAATCCCAGCATCATACACTCTAGAACCAGCCACCTCTGAAAAAGCCCCACCTATAACTGCAGGAGGCTTTGGAGGAGCATGTAGACATGGCCATCACACAGGCCAAGGACAATTCTTCAGTCCCAGAGTCCATGGCTGATGGGCTGCATGTGAAACGAGAAGCCACCAGCACCTTTGCACAGCTGGACTGTACAGAGCAGGGCCCTGTTGAAGAGCTGGCTGCACCAGGACCTAGTCTATCAACTCTACATCACCACAGGGCCTGAGGCCAAAATGTTTGGAAGAGGATGGGCAAGATAGGAGCATAAGCTCCAGAAGTGGCCATTGCTCTGCCATGCCCGGGGCTGACTCTGTCCTGGGAAACCACACGTGGTTCTCTCTGGGCCCCCAGCCAGCTCCCACAGCTGCACTGAGGTGGAGACACGGTTCTCTGCTGGGATTCAACTTCTGGATGAATCGCTGTGTGAAGGGTCTCATCCAGGCTGGCAGTGCTCGCCGTATGCCCATTATGCACTGTTTCTTCTTCTTTGGGGTAGCTTATTGGCTGGTATATACACTTGGCTGCACACAGAGATCGTAAGTTACTTTTTGAACTTAATTTTTGTTACATATACTTCTGGTGTACAACATAATACAGGTAGTGATTCCAAAGTCCAGTAAATTGACATTGTCTCTCATTTCACATAATTACTATCCCCCCGCCCCCGCTGTGGTAAGAACACCAAAAAATCTACTCTCTTAGCAAGTTTTCAGTACCGTGCAATACTAGTAACCGCTGTCCTCAGGCTGTGCATTCGACCTCTGGAGCTTCATGTGAAGAACTGCGTCTTGCACACTTCGACCTGTCCACTCCCTTCTCTCAGTTCCTGACCCTGTCTGCTCTCTATTTCTACACAGCAGTTGTTTAAAATTCTGCATATGTGTGAGATCGGTTAGCATTTTTCTTTTGCGGTCTGGCTTCGGTCTCTGCCCAACGTCCTCTAGGTCCGCGTGTGTCGTTGTGAATGGCAGGATCTCCTCCAAATTGTTTAAAGACAAGAATAAGGCCATCTGCTGCTCCTCACTTTCAAAGCCTCCAGGCCTGGCACCAGCAAACAGTAGGATCTTGCCTGGCACAGGCTTATTCACAGTTCTTTGCTATTTAAAAGAAAAATTATTACTGACCCTAAATGATACAAACCCTTTTGGTTCAGCTTTGAACTCAGTGGGGTCCCCTGAGTGGCTCTTAAAAGATGGATGACTGTTCTAGGACAGAAAGAGGATCGAAGCACCATGGCCGGAGGGGTGGTGGTAGCACAGTCAAAGCTCAGTCCTGGGCCTCTACAGACTGAGATCCAGCAGGGCTTTGCCGAATGAATGCAACCCAGAGATTCAGCACCCCTAACAGCCTGTAGCGGAAAGAAAGCATCCAGGGATGTGTTTGCATCACAGAGATCCATTTTGAAACAGTTTTCCCAGCGCCTGTTGTTATTATTCCGGAGACCACGGAGGAGAAGCTTTATGTTTAATGTCATGTGCCGCCTGAGGGTGTGAACAGGCCTACAAAAGGTTGCAATGTGTTGGAAATCTGGTGTTCTAGCCGAAAACTCCTCTTGACCTTTGCGTTCCGTTCTCCAGCACTTCCATTCCAAGTTTCTCACTGGGGAAGGAAATCGGCCTTCTGGGAGGGTGTACCATTTCTCACTCTACCTCTGCTTCATACTCTGGGGTTCAGGATGCTCACACATGGCTCTCAAACCCTGGCAGGGAGAACAGGTGTGAGGAATTGTGTTAAAATGGTGATTTCAAAGAAGGAGTACTCCAAATAGCTTATAAATGGCAAAGATGTCAACCGTAACACTTACTGCTCCCCACTAACTCTACGGGCAGCTATGGAGAATGATGTTAGAAAAAATGTGAGGAGCACCTTGCTAAAAATAGAAGGAACCTATCGAAGTGCAAGGAGTTATTACAAAAGGCTCTACAACCTCCCCCAGGACAGAGCTGTCAGTCGACAGCGTGGGGCTGTAACGCACAGGAGCATGTGGGAGCCTCTGGCTGAGGGGCGGCACATGGAGACTGCTTTGCTACGGATAATCTAGAGGACGGTTTCTGAGATTTACTTGTGAATTTTATTGAGACCTTGCAGTGCAGGGAAGAGAGACTTTCTGAATTCTGTTGAAGTTAAGGTATAAACAAGCTCTGAATCTAAAAGGAAGGGAAAAATAGAAAACTTTCTCTCATTAACTCGGTAATGATTTCAGTTGTCAAAAATCTTATATTAATCACTTTGGTGCAAAATTGGGAAAGTATTTATGTTGGTTCTTTCTAAATTTCTAATTGGATTCTTATGGCATTACTACTCAGTGTCAAATGCACAGTGAGTTTTGTAAAATAAATTTCCTCCAGCTCAACCTGATTTAAAAAAAGAGAGAAAAAACAAAACAAAACAAAACAAAATAAAAAAGGGCTTGGAGATTTAGCTCAGTGGTAGAGCACTTGCCAAGCAAGTACAAGGCCCAGAGTTCGATTCCCAGCATCCCCTCAAAAATAAAAATACAAGAAAAAAAAAAAAACAAGAGCAAACAAACAAAAAACAACCAACCAAAGACACAAGCAAACATTTTAAAAAGCCCAAAACAAAACAACACACCTGAAGATGGTCAGGCTTTCATCTCTAACAACTCACCATGTTCTTCCTCTCTTAGCCTTTGGTTTTAGAACTATTTCTGGAAGCTTATACATGTTTTTAAAACTTGGACTCTTCAGTTCATGTCATGCAAATGAAGTTAAGCTTACAAAAATTTAGTTTCTTTCTAGTTTTAGCGCTACAAATAAACACTGCAAAAATCAATTCTTTTTTTTTTTTTTTACAACTTCTCACCTTGGGAAGTTATAACACATGACAGAATAAGATGAAATAGTATTAAAAAAAAATCATATGAGCCTACCAACTCTTTGTTTCAAATGTAAATGGTAGTTTGTAAGTGTTGGATTTGATGAAAACCAGAGGCAAGAATGTTGATTTTATGAAAAGTGGCATTTCCGCAGTTATAAGAATGAAGTTTATCTGAGGACCAAGACACACCTGTGAATGTGGGATCGAGCCACGTTTGGGGCGCATCCAATATACCTTTTGTGAAGTGACCTTTCCAGTGACATCCAGCCACATAGCCACTGAACAGTCCACAAGGTCCCCATCTCCACCGCGCAGCTCCATCCGACCATTCCTGACTGCGAGGCGTGGTCAGAGAGCAGGCTGCTGTTGCCCACAGATTCTTCGAGACATTTTCCAGGTTAGCTCTTCCTAAGCTGTCCCGGAACATGCTTCTCTCTGTGCTAATGTCTTACGGATAAGCTGAGCAGTCGAGTTAAATCGGATGTTCTTACTTCTGTTTTTGAAACGTGTTGACCTGATATTTTCTACCTCAAATTCTGAGAGCCAGGTGGACTTTTTGGGAAGTTCAAATTCTGTGAGTTCATATGTCCTCTCTAGCTCAAAAAGAAAACAGACAGGCATTTATAAAGGAATGACTTTTCAAAAATGTTATTTCTCTATTTTTATTTCTAACAGTTTGAAGAGAAATTTCAGAAGACTTCTTCCTACTAAGGAAGTTTACAGAATGGAACTTTTCTTTAAAATTAAGATTTCACTAAAAAATACCAGGAAACACTGCCATTGAGCTTAAGGTGGTCCGAGGAGAGGAGATGCAATGAAGGGGACAGGGGTCCTCCGTTGCCTACCGCTCCATCATTTCCACGGCTGTCGTTAGTCGCCTTCTTCTAGCCCACGACTTCCCAGGGCCCTCTGCCCACAGTCTTGGCCTCCTCCCCTCCCTGATGGCCACGGGCTGACCTCTCTCCATTGCAGCCTCAGTCTCGCGTTCTGGCCTGCTTTGCTGGTCTCCTCTCCTCCCACCCTCCCCACCAGGCCTGAGTTTGCTGATCAGCCGTTTCCATCGTTCTTTGGCTAGTGTCCCGCCTGCAGAATCTGCTTGAGTTTCATCATCTAACTTGGTTTTGCTGGGTACTGATTAAGGTCTTCTGTGTGTGTCTGTGTTTATGTATTTCTTTCTAGTCTTGATATTGAGCTGTGGGTGCTACTAGATACTCAATAATGTTCGTTCCTCTCACCACAAAATTATTCTATGTAGCCTTAGCTGAGGAGGCTTCCTTCTTGCTTGCCATTTATTTAGCAGATTCCTCAGGGAGTTGCTGACCATGGCTAGCGATGCCGTCTTTTCTCTGCAGGATCCAGACTTCCTTCCTTAGCCCCCCTCACTCTGAGGTCAGCCATGTGCAGCTTTACTCAGCAGACATGGCTGCCCCGCGTGTTCATCTCTCTCGGCCGCTCATATCTTGATGTCAGAGTTCTCTGCACCCCCTAGTCGCTTCTCCTTTGCTGATAATTCGGAAGGTGAAATAGCTTCCTTTTGCATCACTGGGAAATTCTCAGCTGATATGTCTTTGCGTGTTACCCCTGCCCAATGTTTCCTCTTTCTTCTCCCATGTGGGGGCCCCAGAACTGTGTGTGCTGGGTCTTCCCTGAACGTGCTGTTGCTTACGCGCCTAGCTAGTGTCCTGTCCACTCCTCTTCTTCCTGAGGCCTGAGCGGCTCCCATTAGCTTCTCCTCTCACTTTCATACTGCGTTCTGCTGTGTGCGGTCTGTTTAAACCTGTCTGCCTTAAAATGGCTATAGCGATCTTCCTATGCTATGAGTTTGCAATTCTACATGCCCATTGGATTAATTATAAACTTGAATTCTTCCACAAAATTCTCCATCTTTTTGTCTATTTTATGATGTTTTCCTTTACTCAAAGAGACATTAATCAAATTAAAGTCCTGGTTTGCCATCCCTCCTGTGTGGCTTCTCGGTGATCCCCCTTTTGTTGAATGTTCTTTTGTTTTTTACTCCCAATTTTTGACCTTTCTTTCACACAGAATAATTTCTTTCTTTCTGTTGCATAGAAAAGAGCAGTGGATGTTCTAGTTGATGTTCTCTTCCATCAGCGTCTTATTCCTTCCCTTGCTGCGGACGGGGTGAGAGACTAACAACCCAATACCACCGAATAGAGCTGAAGTGAGGCAGAGTCTGAGTTGTAAGACTCACTGAACCCTGGGCCACCACTCTCCTGGCTATTTTTTTTTTTTTAAGGTACTGGAGATTGAACCCAGTGCTTTTTCAGTAAGCTGCATCCCAGCCCTATTTGTATTTTTTGTTTTAAGATAGGTTCTTGCTAAGTTCCTATGGTGCCCAGGTTTGAACTTATGATCCTCCTGCGTCAGCCTGCCGGAGTGCTGGGGACAAATACCACCATACCTGGTTCATCCCATCTTTTGATTTTGAGCTGGACAAGTTTTCATCTCAGCCCTGAAAAACACTAGCAGATTCGGCTTCCTGCTTGGGTCTTCAGCTTTGTATCTGTATACGCTGTCTGTCTCTGAATAGCACATCTCTAAGTTCTGAGGCTTTAAACAGCCAAGGCCTGTGAGCTCAGTCCCTGGGGGTCAACCCCGGGAGCGGCTCGGCGAGGTCACTGGGGCGAGGCCCCGTCAGGATGAAGTGGGAGGGGAGACTGAGGGCCTGCTCTTGGCTGGCACTGTGTCCTCTGTGGCCAGAAGCCTCCTCGGCCCGAGGCCCGTGCACAGGTCCTTGCATGCCCTTGTGACAGGCAGGTCGGCTGAGGACTCAGGAGAGAGCAGGACGTCGTGGGCCTCGCACCTTGGGCCCCGGGGTCCCACATCCGTGGCAGTTAACTGTGGTGCCAGCAGGAGTGAGAGCGCCCATCTGGCTGGGTTAGCGCAGTTCTGGGCATGTCTGGATGATGGACTTACCGGAGCGGGACACCCCCAGTGTGGGTGGCACTAACCACTAGGCTGTAGCCTGGAGGGAATAAAAAGAGAAAGAAGGAGGTTTCACTTGTTCTTGTAAGCAGCTCCAGCTTTCGCCATCGCTTTGGCCTTCTGTCTCCATCTGTCTTCATCCTTGCAGCTGAGACCCTCCGGCTTCCTGCTGTGGACCTGCACGGGACTCCGCAGTAAGCTCCGGGCCTTTGGCTTTGACTTGTGGCCCCTTCACACTCTCCCAGGCAGCCACTGTAAGCCTTCCTTGTAGATCCTTTATATGTTACTCATAGGTAATATCCGTTTATGTGTTCACTACAGAACAGTGAATCTGTTTCTCCAGGGGGTCCTAACTGATAGCGCATCCTCGTCCTCAAAGCCCAGTCACTCAGCAGAGCCCGCACTCGGGGGAGCAGGAACTCGGTCCCCTGAGGGAAAAGTCTAAAGGGATCTGTGCGCACGTTTGAGCACCATCACACCTGTGCGCAAGCTTCGGACTGTCTGCAGGGAAGACCTGCCTTGTGTTTGGGGTGAGCCGCTGGCAGGCACCAGAGGAACGCAGGCAGAGCCGCTTCTTTTACAGATGTCGCCAGCCTCCCAGACTCCCACGGAGTTCCTCCAGGATGCAATAGACACCCCAGCCCCTCGTTTCCAGCCGTCACCCCAGCCTCACTGGCTGCTGGAAGCTTGGCTGTGTCTTCCCACAGGAGCGCTGCTGCGCTTGTTCCGCTTCTCAGGCCCCAGCTGGAAGTAAAATCTCCCCAGAGGGAATGGAGAACACCATCATCCTTTCAACCCTAGTGCTCCCCCCACCCCTGGAACTGCAGTCCCTCCAGGCCTCACGGCTCCCACAGTTCTCTCTGGTGCTGTCACCATAGGGTTCTGGTACCCAGCTTTCCACATTTGTCACTGTCCACACACAGCAGCACTGGCTTCCCGTGCCGCCCCCATCCAACCCCGGAGCAGAAGCCCTGCCCTCTTCTTTGTAGGGAGCAGGTCTCCAGGCTGTGTCTTGTGGCCGAGTCTTCATAAAGCACAGGGTCGGTTGTCCCACCGTCTCGTTCTGTTCTTTCCTTCCTGCTTGGGATCATCTGCCCTCCTCAACACAGGGTCGCAACCCTGTGGCTCCTTGGAGCTGCCCTCCCCACCCTGCCCTTCAGCGCGTGACCAGCCTTTGCCGCTCACCTCCCACTCCTGCACCTGCCGCCTGGGCATCGGGAGCCCCTCTGCGGGTCCGTGAGCAACCTCGTAACCGCGGGCTCCAGGGGCTGCTGCTTCTCCTCTTACTGAGCGCCCCGTCTGAGTGTCACGCCTTCTCCCCTCCGCTCTGCCCCTGGCGTTGCCTGCCAGTCTCCTCTCTCGGCACATCTCCTGGCCCCTGCAGTACTCCGTCATTGCTGAAAGTTCTCCTCTTGATCGAGTCACTAAAAGCTAAGGCTTCAAGTCCGCTTCCATCAGACTGACCCATAATTTCCACCTTTTACCTTGCCCCTGGGCAACAGACCAGATTTGAAGGGCTCCCCGGACATCTCCACACGATTGGCTTTTTATTACCCTGGACACAATACTGAACGTTTTAATCTTCACAACCTTCATTCATCTGCCTAATTGAGAACTACTGGTGGGCTGGCAATGTCCTATAGTGTTTGTTAAACAAACCCCAACAAAAAGACTTCCCCAAAAATCTTGCACCACGGTGACATCATTGGAATTAATTCATATCTTTCGCTTGTGATGGAAGACTTCTATTTCAATAAGGAATCACAGCATGTTTGGGCTGTGGTTTGAATGTCGGTCCCTCTGGAACTCTTGCTGGAATGTAATTAGCATTGCAACAGTGTGAAGAGGTGGTTAGGAATGAGGGCGCCATCCTCACAAGTGGGTTATCCCGCAGCCGTGACAGTGGTTTTGTTATTGCAGAGAGGGCTTGTTGTGAAAGGCTCAGTTTGGGCCCCTTCTCACTTTCGCTCTCTTTCTCTGTCTTTGTCTTTCTGCAACTTGATTCCTTCTGCCATGTAATGACATAGCAACAAGGCCCCCACCAGGTGCCAGCACCCTTATCTTGGACTTACCAGTCTCTAGAACTGTGAGAAGTGCCTTTCTGTTCTTTATAAATTACTCAGTCTCGGGTATTTTGTTATAGCAGCAGACATAGACCAAGGTTGCTTGCAAAAATTTAGAAGTCATCATATTTGGCTTAAAGCACACAGCCAAACTGTAATGAGCAAGTTTAGAAGCATGGCCATTTATTTAAAAAATACTATGACCTGGGTTCTAGGCATATAGCAGTAAACAAAATTTATTTCTAAAGCAGGCACATTCTTCTCACTGTTGGCAAATCCCTGCTCACTGATAGTGGGTTTGAATTTTTGAAATTGTCTACAATGACTTAGAGTTGAGAATAGTGAGTAAAGGGGGTTAACCCTTGGCCTTCTCTGCTAGTGAAAGATAAGGTTTAAGGAAATAATTAGCCTCTGTTTCTTGGGTTATTCATAAACAGTGCAGAAAACCACTCCAAAATGGCGGCATGCCTTTCAGCACTGTGGAAACTCAGCTTCTGGAGACTCAAGATGACTATTTTGAGAAGTTTGGACTCATTCTGACATACAAATTCCATCTCAGTCTCATTATCCCTTATTCATACCTTGTTTGGAAAGCGTGTTTAAACACCTTGCAGAGACACCAGTGGCTGCTACTCTATCAGCAAAGGCTAGAATATTCAGGGTGCTGAGAAAATGACAACACCCCACTTCCTTCTTGTGAATGACCTCTTAAGGATTTTCAACACGTCTAATGATAGGGCTCCTTTCTGCCTCAGGCTGGGAACCTTTCAGGCATTTTTCAGGCTGGGAACCTTTCAGATTAGGTTTGCTGGGCTTCCAACATAAGCATATCATTGGGGAACTAAATTACAGTTAGAAGCTGTATTTTATTTTGATGATACATTGTTGACTGACTTTGCACTCAGTTTAATAGAGTAACCATCTTTCTCTCTAGTGGCTATGACATGCTCAGTGCCCTAGGCTGGGAGCCAAAATCCACATCCCAAGTAAGAAGATACCAAGTTCTTTAAGGCAGAAAGAGAGATAATAGATTCCCTGCACCACCTCCTCCACCCCCACCAGCTGTTTTGAACTCATTTTCCTCTGGGCTCCAAAGTTAATTAATTATCTTTCCAAAATTATCTTTCCAAAATAGCAACTCCAGTTTATACAAACTGATATATTGCTGATGAAAAACACGGATATGTGTTGCGCCATAGGAAAGAAATGGACTTTCATGGTTATGGTTTGAATGTTACATATTTGGCTTCGGGTCACTTTTCACAATTTACACACACGCGTGCGTGTGCACACACAGAGAAAATTGTAGATTGTAATTAAGACTTTCAGGACATCTCATTCCACACCTGTGGGTTTGGACTCCAGTGGGCATCAGAGTTCCACAGGGCCCCATAGTTGACCGTACACATTGTGTACAAAGACGTCACTAAGCAGAAGTGAGGGTGTGACCCGGCCAGGATTTAGGTACAAATCTCTGATCTTCTGTCCCCTTCACTGCAAGAGTGTTCTCAGGCGCAAGCACTGTAGAGACCCCCTTGAAGGGAAAAATTCTTGCAGATCCCTGGGACAAACACTCTAGTTAAATGCTGGCATTTTGGATGATTGTATTAATCCACGTCCTGTTGCTGATAACACATCGCCATAGACTGGGTATGTTGTAAGCAGCTCACTCTGGCTCCCAGTTCTGGAGGTGTGGTCTAAGACCTGATGTGGTGAGGGCCTTCTTGTTGATATCATGTGGCCAGAAACAGGGAGCAAGTGGGGATATAGGTCTCTCCTGGTCTCTGTCCTTTTCTTACAGCCGCTAGGATTCGATCATACAGACTGCATCCTGATGGCTTTATTTGGTCCTGGTCACCTCTACACACATAGTTAAGTTTTTACCTCTTAATACCTCATTATGGGGATTCAATTCCAACAAAAAGTCCTGGGACGCATTCGAACTATATCCAAACTGTAGCAGCGATGACTTAGTCTCATGAGCCCAGAGGCAAACAGCATCCAGACATTCAGTTCCCTCCTGTTTTTAAAGATTATCATCAAAACAAAAACGCACAATGTAAAAATACACATTACACTAGAATTTGAAGGATCCCTTTGAATTTATGGGCTGCATGTTAAAAGACACAATAGCTTATGAAAATATTTTATGACTTTCCTGAGTGTTCTTGTAGAGTTTACCATCTTGGTGCTAAAGTTTCTGTACTGAATATGAGTCTCAGTCTTCAAATGCAAGGACCAAAATGCAACACCCACCACATTTATATCCTACGTGCCTGCCTCCCGGGGGCCAGCCCTGGATAATTATGCAGAAGCGCAGTGGAGCCGGGTTTCCTCTGGAAGTCCAGGTCTCCTCACCGTAGTGTGTAAATCCACGTGTCTCCCTAGAGGAATGTGCGAATTCAAGGGCATGAATTCACACTTCTCAGAGTGGTGTGTAAAGTCAAGGGTGATGGTATAGAAAGTGTCACATCCTGAGCAGGAGGGAGCATTTTGTCCTTGGATGTTGCCTTTTCCTGCCACTGCAACAGAACATCCCGGACTGGGTGATTTCTAACGAAAAGAAATCCATTTCTCATCATTCTGGAGGTTGGAAGTCCAGTATCAAGGTGCCAGCCTCGGGGGCAGCTTCCTTGCTGCATCATTTCATGGTGGAAGGCACCACCTCCGAACACAAGCCTCCTTTTCTTTTCTTGGGAAGTCACTAATGCCACCGAGGAGCCCCGTCCGGGTGACCCAGTCTGACCCTAAACATCTCCCAGAGGCTCCATTCTGTGGGCTTGTGTTCCAGTGCAAGATCTTTTGAGAGACAAATGTCATGGCCATTCTCATGAGTTCCTGAGATCTCTGTGATCTCGTCTGATCAGGGGTCTTTGGTCCACCTAGATCTTTCCACATCTGAGCTTGAGTCCTTCAGAGATCTCCTTTTCCTCTCCTTCAGCATATGCTGAGAGCGATGTGGAGCCGGCCTGCCTGTGCCATCCAAGGGGAGCAGAGAGCTCCTGGAGCCCCAAACTTCTCCAGCTGTGGACCAGCATCGTTCACGTTTCCTTGCACTAGTCAGGGAGCAGGGGCCTTTGAAGAAGCAGAACTGGCTGAGCACACGCAATTGTCTCAGTGCCGCAGTCCGTGTTTGCGGCCCACCTGGCTTCTCCATCTGTAATCTGTGTCTTCCCTGGACACACACTGATACACACTGAGGGCATCATGTCACGTGACGGGGGAGGCCGGTAGGTTTGAACCCCTGAGCGCACGCCAGTCAGCTGCACAGCCAGGCGAACGCTGAGGTCACAGTGCTGGAAGCAGCAGGCTGAAGCTTGGGCAGGGTTTTCCTGTTGTGCTTGCACAAGTTCCTCCCTCTTTGGGAAGCTTCCACATTTCCCTTTAAGGCCTCTCAGGGATGGAATGGGGTCTATAGAGTGGCCATCTCTTTGCGCAAAGTCTGCTGACTTAAATGTTGAGCACATCTACAAAACCCCTACACTGTGGCTGGTGATTGAGCACGTGACCTGGCACCGTGACCCGTTACCCATCGCACCCTCCCCGGGTGATGAGGAGCCGGCCGGGCACAGGGTCCTTTGCAGGCAGGCGGCCCCCGCCTCCTGCGCTCTTTCACCCCTGGCCGAGACATGGGAACCAACTGGCACTTTACTCCATATTCTTCCAAGTCTGTTGTGCCAGGCATGATGTGTATTTCCCTGGCCCTTCAGGATCGTGGTTTCTGGGACTCAAGGAGCCTTTCTTATAAACTAGGGTTTCTCCGTTGAGTCTCAAAGATTATTTGTAAACCCAGAAGCTGAGCACTGACACTTGGCTTCTGCGTCCCATCCTTTCTCCAGACACAGAGCTGGGGAGGCACTGCGGGGCACAAGAAGTGGCAAGTGGAGGCTGGCTCTGAGCCATGGCCCAAGACTCAACCCTGTGATGTCAGACAGTCCTGTCTGGCAGCGTGTGTGATGAGGCCACTACACCCGTGTACCCCACAGTCAGCAGCACCTCCTTCATTGCCACCTCCGCATCCCATTCTTGTTTTTGTCATTGTCTTTGTTCTTGCTGCTCTAACAAAATGCTTTTAAACAATAGGAATCCTTTTCTCGAAGTCTGAGATCAGAGCACCAGCAGGTTCAGCATCGCCTCCTCACTGTGTCCTCCCACTGTGGAAAGGGCATAGGTGCCATTCAAGAGGGCTCTAACTCCATGACCTCTTCACCTTCCCGAGACCTCGCCTCCAAATCCACTGCCATGGAAGTTTCGGCTTCCATCTGTGTCTTCGAGGTGGGGCACAAGGCACAGTCACCTATGGCTGCCACAGGTCAGTGTCTGCCACCTGATCTGCTTGCACTAAGAGCATGTTGAATGAATCTGAAGGGTATCTCCAACTTGCACACAAATGTGAGGACTGAGGCAGGACTAGAATTATCAGGTATTAGCTTCTTCAAGCAAGAACAGAAACTCCTCGGTGTCTCTGTGGCACAACTTTGAGGTAGCTGAATGTTTCACTGTCAAGGACTTGATAAAATGTCACCTCATTGTTCATCAACCCTTTCCTGTGGTTTGGCCATAAAACCAAAACCCATCTATTCTGCCAGTTAGATCAATTATTACAATTATTTTGTGAAAAATAGGACTTTCTAAGCACGGACACAGAATGAAGACTTAGCTGTATCGTAATTACAGTGAGTCCTATGTGCCCTTGAGTGAGCTTCTAATTTGTCTCAGAAAAAGAACGATTCTGAAATATGGCCTCTCTGTTAATTGCTGATTAAGACCTATATAAATCCAGGCTCTATTTCTTTGTTCAAAGACAAGCCATCTTAACTAACTAGCATAAAGAAAGCCCTCAATATTCTGTGTTAAATGAATGAATGTGTGTCTGTAATACAGATGTGTATATCAAATGTGAAATAGTCACTGAATCTCAGAAGGGTCCTTTAGCCAGTGACCAGAACTGCTTGCCACTGTGAGCCGTAGCCATTTGATTCCTGATTTTAGATGCCATTTCATAGGTGAGCACACTGCTGGAAACTAGACTGAAAGCAGAAGCCACCTCTGCTTGTTGAAGCCTGGAGGAATATGCTAGAAGCTTCCAGAACTAAATGTAAAGCTGCAGAAGCTGGTTTCGAGAGAGAGCAGTGACCAAGGCAGGGACAGCAGCTGGGCTGGAGCCAAAGACTGGCCAGTCTATCTCACTGTTGGATGTCCATGGTTGTGGTTGACACCATCTGCATAGACATCTGCTCTGAGTGGCAGTTACTGTGATGAGCAGTTTTCTCCACCATTCTGACATCTTGGGGCCACCTTCCTGATTCTGTCACCAAAGGCAAGAAGAACTCTTGTGGGCTGAGAGGAAGTCACAGGCCCATATGGTAGCAGTCAGGATGGTTACCACAGGAAGTCCTGCTGTAGGACTTCCTTCCTAGATTTATACAATGGGAGTTCCCTGCATTGGGCAACTTTGTGTCACTGTGACAGAATGCCTGAGATGAGTCCACTAAGTGGAGGAAGGTTTATTTTGGCTCATGGTTTTGGAGGTTTCAGTCCATGGTTCGTTGGCCCAGTGCTTCTGGGCCTGAGATGAGGCAGCATGATGGATATGCATGGTGGTGGAAGCTGCTCACATCCTGAAAGCTTGGAAGTAAGAGAGTCTAAATACTCCACCCCACGGCATATACCATGACCACACTTCCTCCCACTCGGCCCTGCTGCCTAAAGTGCCACACCCCCCAAGAGCACCACAGACAAGACTTGCTGAAAAACCAAGCCTTCAGCCTATGGACCCCTGGGTGGACAGTCCAGATCCAAACTCCTGCACCCTCCAAGTGAACTGTGTTCAGAATCCTGTTGAGCAAAACTCCATCGAATCTCACTGCCTACTGCAACTGAGTCACAAACAAATGCAGTTTTCCTGCAAGGAAATCAGCATAGCACCAAGGGAGCAGTGTTTTGCTTGTGTAAGTGACCCTAGCTCAGGGTTGGGCTTATAACAGACTTTTGACAAACACTGGTTGTCAGCGTCATTGTTTTAGTTTCATCTTTATTAATAACATGAAATCTGCCAGATTGTAAGTAGATTGAACAAAGACTAACTGTCCACATGCTGGCCCTCAGCACAGATTTGAAGCAGGAGAATTCAGCCTCCACATTCGTCTCCTGCATTTGCAACACTGTGCGCAGCCTGGGTTCCATCCCCACCATCTGTCCCCAGTTGTCGTCTCTTCTCTCAGGACCATGGGGTCTAGTTCTTGGCTGGTGGTCAACTCATGTTCTCCGAAGTCGTTAAGGCTGGGAGTGGTTTAGATGCCAGCTCTGTGGAGGTGTTCCTATTTATACCGCAGGCTCACAGAGATCCGAAAGTCTGCAAGGCTGGATGGGGCTTCACCGTGGGGGATACTTGGCTATGGTAAGCACCTATACAGGCTGCTGAGCTAAATGCTCCAAGTGCACAACTTCCTAGGTATTATCGTGTGTCATCCTCATGCCTCTTTCAGATAGTTACCATTGTTATTTCCACTCTACTTTACAGATGGGAAAATTGAGGTTTGGAATAAATTTGAGGTGTGCTCTGAATGACCCCGCAGCTTCTACAGACTGCTACAAATCAGCTTCCTTATCTCTGCCTTTGCGTCCCTTGTCCCGGTGCCACTTTCTCACACCATCGTCCACTCAAGGGGTGAAAAACTCTCTGGGGGAGCATTAGAGGGCCCGAGTTTCTAGTATGGGCTGAGTGTTGTTTGGAGGCTGAGGGTCAGGTTTTACTCTTCTGTGGAGTCTGGTGGTTTTTATTTGCTAACATTTAGTGCCTTGATGAATGAGTTTGATGGATCTGGGCTCGAGGCAGCTCCAGCACACAGGACAGTCTCAGTGGCCTGAGCGAGGAATTCTGAGGATCAGAGCTGGGAGGGTCTAATTCCAAGCTTTGTGTCTGCTACCCTGTCTCCAAATCGTCATCTCCCAGTCTCATGGGTTCCTCCAGAGGATGGAGAAAAGCAACACCTGTGTCCTAGGTGCGTGGTGGAGATTGGAGAAGAGGTCATGGCAAGTGCCCAGCACACAGTAGGTCCACCGTAGTGGTTGCTGTTATACTTAAGAGAAGAGAAAGCTGTGGGAGACCTTGCTGGGCACGATCTGAGATGGCTGCTTTTCAGATTGTGCTCCAAAGTGAGGTGGAAGAGCGTCCTCCCCTGGTCACCATCCATCCACTGGCCATTGAAAGCCCCCCCATAATCTACTTGGATGGCTTCATTTAAAAGGCAACCAGCATGCCTCCTTTGAAAAGATAAATCACTGAAACTCTGACCTTTGTGTTCTAAAGCAGCTTTTATCTCATGCAAGCAAAATATTCGAAATGCTGAGAAAGCCTTTTAAGTGGAGACATTTGCCACAGCCTGCAGCCCAGTGGAACTGTGGCCAGTGACCTTTCCACTGATGGTGCGCCAGCTCCTCTGCAAAAAAAAGTTCAAAGTTAATTTGTCAAACAAATCCTCATTTAAAGAGTTGGATATTGTGATTTCTTTCTTTCTAATAACAACAGAGTGGTTTTATCTTTTTTTTTTTTTTTTAGAAAAATGTCTGGCCTTTCTATCTTTCTATCTTCATCTGTCCAACCCCCAGTGTTTCTGGGGCTTCGATACAGAAGTTAATTCTCAGGGGGTCAGAGCCTCTGCCTCAGGAAACAGATTAGCTTTGGGGATGCACAAAGGCTTACAAAGAGCTCCCAAAAAAGCAGAAGGAGAAATGTTGGGTCCTACATTGCAGGTGGATGAAAATCCATTTCGTGGTGACAGTGCTGTGGAACCTTTGTCCTGAGTTCTCCACTCCGAGTCCTCCTGGAACGGCAGGGTCAGGGCAAAGGGCTGTGTGCGCCTTGGTCTTATGTAATAGGAGGGTCAGGTGGGAGGCGTTTTAAACACCTGCGCAGACTCCACTTCCCTTTGTGTCATCCAGCAATGTTGCCCTTTCACTCTTGGCAAGCTTTCTTGTTGGCAACTTCTCTTCATACAGAAACTCCCCTGGAGCCTTGTATGCGAACGTATTTCCATATATTTATTTTGATTGTGTGATTGGGGGGTTTTCTAGGAGGTATGATTGAAATACATATTTAAAAATATTTTATAGAAGGAAAAAGTTCTAAATATATATTTTTAAATTTAACATATATATTTTTAAATTTTTGAAAAATTTCTTATCATGAAAGGCACATTGCCACGAATCCCCCTCAATTTACTTCTCCTTGCTTCAAACATGCTTGTCCCATCATTCTGGCCACTTTCTGCAGCAGCTCCTCTATTGTAAGTGTCTTTAGTTGCACTGTCACGGCTGCCTCACTGTCCTGAACTGATAAAAAACGTTTATCTTTCGTCATTTTGACTTTGGGGATGAGCCAAGAATTGCACAGCAGAGAGGCTACACCGCGATGTTTTTGTGAGTCCGACTTTCCTTTGGATGGCTCTGGGCAGCAGCGTTCACCATATTTTTGATCATGCCTCATAAAAACACTCAAGGAGGACTTCCAGGCTTGCTTCAGAAAGTGGCAGGTACCATGAGATAACTGTGTTTGAAGAAAGGAAGAGTATTTTGAGGGAAATTAATGGCATTTTGAGAGGGATTCGTAGCAATCTGTCTTTTACTGTAATAAATGTTTAACCCTTTAAACATTCACTGTATATTTCAATCGCCTCTTCTATTCTGTCTCTCCACAAATATTCGGGTTTATTCTTTGCGTGGTGGTGTAAGTTTATCTGGTGGGATGTTTGACTCTGTGGGCTTCCGAGCATGTTCGGTTCACTCACAGGTCAGTTCTACCATCGCCCTTTCTGAGCGTCCTGGCTTGTCCGGAGCCCACCCGGCACACAGGACAGAGGCTGGAGCTGTGCCCAGTGGCCCTGGGTCTGGCCAGAGGAATGGCGCTGGAACAGGCGCTGTCCATGGCCACCGCCAGCTTGGATCGCCCTTTCTAACGCCCCCGGGACACTGTGCTGCCTCCCTGGGGAGAGGGTCAGCTTCGCCTCAGCCCTGTATCTCCGTGCCCTGCAGTTGGCCCACGGAGGCAGGGTACAGGAATGTCCCAGAGCTCTCTGGACCTGGGGCCCTTCCGGAGGCCCAGCCTCCACATGCAAGCACGCATGGTCCACTTCATCTTGGAGGGAACCACGGCAGCCAGGCATATTTTTGGCTCAAGGTAGCTTAGAGCCATGAAACGCTGATTTATTTTGTTTTTTCTTCTTGCTTTTGGCCAGAAGCACATAGCTGCCTCTTTATATTATTTCCACTAACTTCTGCTGATGGCCTGTGGGTAAACAGAAGTGCCTGCTGGACGGGATTTGTGGGGTAGCTTCCCATAAAGGAGGCACAGCGTGAATGAGGGATCTTGCCATAGTCAGGAGCATCTAATCAGGAAAGCTAGCAGGGCTCCTGAAACCGCCAGGGAGCCACCTCAGCTCTGTTACACCGGTCACGTATTAATATTCACAGTGCTTGTGAATCATTAAAATCTGTGGAACAATCTGAATGGCAGATTCTGGTTTTGGGGAAGGTAGGAGGCACCATTTTGGGTTTAAAATAATTTGCTTCATTAAGTGTGTGTATGTATATGTGACCCAAAAATGCCCAGAGGTGACCTTCATGGGTGCCCCCTACACCCTTTCCAGGCCCTTCGGCCCCCACTTGTACCCTGAGTGACTCCTAACTGGGGTTCCCTGTTACAGTCCTTGTCGTCTTGCTAGCTGTCATGTTTGGAAAATTAATACCCACTGAGCTCTTTGGATTGTTTGGTACCACATTTTGATACGCAGCTTCAGAACTCTGAAAGTGCTCAAAATGTACGAGGTGTCTGTCCGGTTGTGGCATGTGGGCTTCCCAGAGTTGACAGGAAGATGTGGTGGTCAGGGATGTCTTCTCACTCCAGGGCGGGTGTCCTGAGGCTGGCACAAGCTGGGGAGCTTAAACGGCAGGCCTTTATTCCCTCCCGGCTCCAGGGCCACAAGTCCTAGTCCAAGTCCAAGGTGTGGCCAGGTCCCCACTTCTCCCAGAGGCTCCTTCTCTCCAGAGGCGCTCTGTCCCCACCCTCACTCTTGGCCCTTGGTGCGGCTGGCAAGTCTTGGCATTCTTGGTTTGTAAATGTCTCACTCCAGCTTCTGATTCATCTTTTACATGACTTCCTCTTTGTCTTTGTTTCTAATCTCCCTGCCTTTCTCCTATTAGGACAGGTGCCTTTGGACTTAGGGTCCATCTGCATAATCCAAGATGACACTGTCTTGAATTCTTTATTTCAATCACATCCACGAAGACCCTTTTTCCAATACGGTCCCACTCATAGACTCCAAGTGGACATATCTTTTGAGTGGCCACCATTCAGCCCACCATACCCGGGAGACACAATCAACAGCCTGGAAACGCCATTGCCTTGTTGCCCCCAGATTCCAAGAGATATTTGTTGGAAAGGCAGGCCCCGTGCCTGCAGGAGCACCTCTGGTTCTTCCATCTTCTTTCTCTTTCCAGTTGTTAGGGTTTATGTTTTAAATGCCCCCTACAGACCATGTGCTAAGGCGTGGTCACCAGTCTGTAGTGCTATTGGAAGATTTAGGATGTGGGACCTAGTGGGAGGAAGCGGCCTCAGAGGCAGTACTGACCCCGCCCTTCTAGCCACCATACTCTCCCTGCCATGATGTTCTGCCTTGCCATTGGCCCAAAGAGATGAGGTGAAGCAACCGTGGACCAAAACCTCTAAAATCATGAGCCAAAATAAATCTTTCCTTTAAGTTGATTTTCTTAGGTACTTTGTTATAGCAAAATCGAATACATGAGGATGTTTTGGAATTGCCTGTTTGGTGGCTAGAAGGTGGCCCTTTCTATAAATGTTATTGTTTATATCTAGATGTCCCCCAAAGCTTCATGCACTCCTAGTGGGGCTTTGGGAAGGTGATGGGATCATGGGACTCACAGCTGACTTGCTGCTAGGAGGTGGGGCCTAGTTGGAGGAGGTGGGTCACTGGAGTGTGTCCTGGAAGGGTCTGTCTCCCTCCCTGGCTGTCCTCCATGCCCTGAGCAGCTCTCTTCTGCCAGGCTCCTCTGCCACGCTGTGCTGCCTTGGAGCCAGCTGGTCACGGACTACAAACATGAGCTAAAATAAACGTCCTTCCTTTGAGAGTTGTGGGTATTGTGTCCCAGTGATGAGGAAAGTAACTACTACAGTAGATCTGAAACTGTCAGTGTTTACACATAAAGATTGGGCCCTGAGGGTAAAATCTGCAAATTAGGGAGGAGTACTGTGCTGCTGTCACAAAATGCCACCAGCCAGGGAGATAATAAATAAGGGAAGCTTATTGGTTCTGGAAGCTGGGGAACCCAAGACGGAGGGCGCATCTGGTGAGGGCCCTGTTGCTGCGCCATGACACAGTGGAAGGCAGCGCAAGGTAGCAGAGCATGTGGGAAAGAAAAGGAGCTGGGGAGCACACTCTAGCCTCAAGTCCTCCTGTCTGCAACACAGCGCATCGTGAGCCTGAGCCCTGCCACCTGACGCCTCCCAGAAGTAGCCCTGATGCCCAGCATCGTTGGCCTCGGGATTCATTTCCAACACACGCTTTGGGGGGCGCATTCTGACCATAGCAACTGCTCAGACCGCTTCTCACTTAAAACAAGAGATGTAGAAAGAGAACCCAAAGGAACTCATCTCAAGCGATGGCAGTCAGGTTTCCCAGGAGCGGGTGAAGGAAGACTTCTGTCATGAGACAGGACTTCACTGTGCACGGCTCCCCTGCTGAGGACGGGGACCGTTCCTGGGGCACAGGCTGGGAGGCTTCTGTCTCTGCAGCATGTGCACCCTCAACATGGGGTCCATGGGCAGCAGAGGAGCAGCCAGGCAGGAAGGTACCGCCATGGCCCCAGAGCGAGATGAGGCTGGAGAAGCAAAGGGAAAGCAGGGAGGAGGGAAGGGTAGAGGAGTGGGCTCAGCCGGAAGCCCGGGACAGACCAGGCTCTGGAGCCAGGCTTGGCTGAGAACTGTCCTGGGTTTGTGCTACCTTCCAGAGTCCTCCTGTCCTGGGAGGCCAAGGAGGTGAACTCTAATATTGGAGGCTTTTTTCCAGGTTCCTTATTCATGCAGGCAATGAATTTCAGGAGCGAATTTTAGGGCATTAAGGAGGTTTATTTAAGTAACAAAAGGGAGACTGATTTTGCCAGGTGAATGAAATAATCAGCTGCTGTCCCAGTTGGGGATCTGAAGGAGGCTGGGGAGCTAGAGATAGAGCAGGGTGGGGAGGGAGCAGGGCACGAAGGGGAGTTAAGAGAGCGAGCTCGCCGGGCTGTTCACATTTGTCTGGATTCTGTTCTCCTGAGAGTTTCCCTATCCTGTGAGAAGCCGTGATCGGAATTTCACACCCCGGCTGACGGGCTGACGTCAGGTCAAGGCCGCTCCCCCGAGGTCACGTCCATCTTCCCAGCCAGGTCAGGCCACACCCTACTCCTACCTCCTTCCTACTCCCAGACATCGGGAAAGACACCTGCAGTGGAAGGCATGCTGCCTCCAAGCTCTGCACTTCTACCTGGGAATCTTCGCTAGAGCCTGGCTTTGGCAGAGGGGAGACCCTGAAGATCCGGCAGCCCTGGAGGTCAGCGTGTGTGTTTGTTAGATTTCTTGCTAAGCATCTCATGAGCCAGAATGAAGCCCCTGTGAAGGGACCGGCCTGTCATGTTCACTGTTGGGGTCCAGTCCTCGCTCCCGGGGTTCGATACAAAGCAAGTACTCAGGAAATGGGATCCACGAGGGACTGTGTGCTGGGCCTCAGGCTTTGCATTCACGTACACAGTGTGATCAAAACACTTTGTGAGTGTTCAAATTAAAAATGCCTTATAGTCAAAGATGCATTGCCACCAGTCTCCCACAACACACTCCCCCTTGCTTTGAATACACTCCTCCAATCATTCTTGCCACTTTCTGAAGCAGCTCTGGAGTCCTCTTTCCTGAGTGTCTTTAAGAGATGTGATCAAAAATACAGTGAATGCTGCTGCCACGCACCATCCAACAGAAAGGGAGGCTTGTAAAAACATGACGCTGTGTCCTCATCTACTTTAGTCACTGGATCCAGACTTTGGTTTCTCCCCAAAGTCAAAATGAATTTTTTTTTTTTTTTTTTAGTGCTGGGGATCGAACTCAGGGCCTTGTACTTGCTAGCCACGCTCTCTAACCACTGAGCTAAATCTCCAACCCCTTCAAAGTCAAAATGACTATGAAAGGGAAACATTTTGAATTGATTCAGGGCATCAAGACAGCCAAGACAATGCAGCTAAAGACACTCAGGAAAGAGGACTCCAGAGCTGCTGCAGAAAGGGGCGAGGAGGATGGGATGAGTGTGTTTGAAGCAAGGAGTATTTTGAGGGAGATTAATGGTATTTTGAGGGAGATCAATGGCAATGTGTTTTTTATGGCAATAAATATTTTAAAAATTTAAACATCCATCATAATTTTCAATCACATCTTGTGTTTTCTTCAAATTGAATCTTTGATTTTTCTGTGGTTCTTATTACCCACACTTCCCTGGTGTTTTGACCACCTTCTCTTCTATTCGCCCCCTTGGCGAGTGGGGGATGCCCAGTCCAGGGACGGGGAGGACAGATCACAACGCCTGGCACAAGACAGATGAGACTGATGTAGTCTGTTAGTCACACGTACTCACAGCCCAGGAAGGACACTGTGCCCAGCAGGGCCACTCCAGGATGTGGTAAACCAGCGGCTGTGGGGGGCCAGACTCTGTAGCAGCAAGGGGTGCCATGCATCCTGGCAGCTGCAGGCGGCATGACTGATTTATCTGAGAAATTCCACAGGCTGCAGGGAACTGAGGCCCAGCACTGGAGGGGAAGCAGGAGCTGTGCCTGGGCCCCTGTCAGGAGGGTTGCGTGGCTGGGGACCTTATCTGCAGGAGCAGAGACAAGACGGGAGCTTGCGGCCAGGCAGTTCTGGGTCCCCGCCCTGACTTTGTCAAAGTCATGGAAGAATATGAAATTTACCTTTCATTTAAATCCTGCCCGATCACTGGCTGTAAGAGCGGGCTCTGGAGCCAGGCTCACTGAGGTCGCCTCACCCACTGAGCGGGGCGTCCTGGCACCATGTAGCATCTTTCTGCCTTTCCCCACCACTGTGGGGCCCGATTGCAGCACCCACTTCACAAGATGTCAGGAGTACGAGGGCAGCTTGTCTAGGAGTCACAAAACTCTGACCAACGCTAGTTTCGTGATGGGGGAAGGATGTGGATGTGGAAGCAGACTGTTCATGTGTGAAGCTGTCTCTGCCACGGAGTAGACGTCACTTCTCTGAGCTTCAACTTCTCCAGCTGTAAAGGGGGTAAGATGTGGCCAAGCCGCTCGAGAGAGCGTGGATGCTGAGGGCTGAGGGCTGATACATTTAGAGACAGAGGAGCCGAGCGAGCCGCTCCCTTCCCCTTGTTCAGCTGCAGGCCAGCCCCATTCTGGTGACCAGCGACACCAGTGAAAGGCAGAATGTGAGGCACCTAGAGCCAGAGGTGTCTGACTCTAAATATCCGAAGCCTGAGTTGTGTTAGTACTCATCAAGGTTCCTCCTCTTCCTCCTTTTTCCTCTCTGCCAGTCCTGCTACCGTCCTGGGATCCTCAATAAACACGGGTACTTACTACAAAGTGTAGGCTTGGCAATTCTTTCCTTGATGTGCACGAGCGCCTAGATTATTTTGGCCCATTCAACTGTAACAGGGCTGCTCTGCTCATACCGGAGATGCCCGCATGTCCATGCCTGGTGCCTCCAAGGGTCTGGAAGGTGCAGGCTGGAGGGATAGTTGGGTCAGGGTGTACAGGAGGACTTGGAACATTTCCCCATTCAGTGGCAGTCACCCTGGGATCTGGAGTTACAGGCCACCCCTCCCACTGAGGTGCATCCTTCCCCTCCCCAGGGTGCTGAGCTGGGTTCAACGGGTGTCCCTCAGGTGCTGTGGTGGAGCTGTGTGGGAACTGTGCCCCCAGAGGGCCGTGGAGCCAGCTGAAGCTTTGAGCCAGGCTGTCCTGGGACAGAGTGTGGGTAGAGCGAGCTGTGGGGCTGCTGCACAAGGGGGCTGGAACTGAGGAGGACCAGAGCGGAGGAGCAGGATGGAAAGATGGTGCGCCATGTCTGGGAGGAGGGACATGGTCAGAACCTGGAGAAGAGGATGGAAAGCATACAGGGGACGAGGCTGTCTTCCCAGCCCCAAGCTCCACGTGCGGACACAGGCGCACACCTCTGCTTCTCCATGCCCTTCCTCACGCACCACAATTTCACTTCTGGTACCTGGGAAATAGGCGTTGCCCCTGTGAGTGCTTCCTTGATAACAAAGCCAAATTATGTTTTACACTGAAACTCCTGGGAGATGGAAGGGACCTCAGACCCACTCTTGTGTCCCCCTCGGGTGGGGAGTGGAGGTGTCAAGAGAGGGGCTGGGTCGGGGGCTGAGACACCCCGGCTGCCATTTCAAGGAAATACTTCGGGTGTCGCAGACACCTGCGTGCGACACTCATGGTCACCTGGCCGTGGTGCGAGAGGTTGGTGACAGAGCGCCGCTACCAGGAAGTCCTTGAGCAGTTAGCAAGAGCATCGGATGAAGAAAAGGGGCCCAGAGATGGAGGAAGAGGTAGGGAGGGGAGGCGAAGGGGACATAAAAAGAATTAAGGTGTCAGATGTACATGTACCAGTTCTCAGTGAATGTGATCACTGAGTACAGCAAACATGGACTAATAAATAAAAATAAAAATACAGAATGGGACTACAAGCAGCTCATGACACCTAGGATGGAGAGTTTAAGAATTTCCCAGAAAACAAGGAAAAATCAATAGAAATGAATCTCCCAGGAAATGACATCATAGTTTAAAATGTAAGATAGCTTTGATGATGTGATGGTTTGTTGTTTTATGTTTGTGAGTCTAAGTATATTTACATAAGCTTTTGAGTTTGATTTCTTTTCTAAGTCCTTAATTCCTTCATTTCGAATTCTATCGTTGGCTTATGTGATCTGGGGTACCAGCTCTGCAGCCGTAGTATGGGGACTCTCTGTTGAGGAGGTGGGTCTGCAGAGCTTCTTTGGGGGGCACGGTGGAGGGGACAGGGCAGGAGGAGTTGGGGCGGTGTGAGGAGTGGGGTGCATGGTACCTTCTCCTTGAAGGCCAGGGAGCTGGGGTGCTCATGGGACACCCAGCAGAGGACCTGGCAGGGCAACACTCCCAAATAATCATCTGACCACTGGGGTTCTGGTCCTGCCTTTGGGGAGCCCCGGAAACCAAAAGGAGAAAGAAAAGATGAAAGGCAGCCTAAGAATTTATTCAAAATATCTCTATGGGAGAGACGGCAAGATCGAGTGTCTTCATACTTGTCTTTGGGGTACTGACGTCAGCTTCAGGTTTAGTTAAGAGAACTGGGCCTGGGCAGGAGGCAGGCATAACTAGCAAGCCGTAGTGGGGCCTTGGTGGATCATTATCTCAGGACGCACGCTGCAAGGTGGCTCAGGAGAAATCAAGAAGTCCCCAGCACTTAAGGGGACAGTTTGGTGCTCCTGCAAGCCTTGATTCCTTGTGGGGCGACTGGTGCTGCTGGGGGAGCAGCCTCCTCCTAGGGGGGAATCTGCTGCTCCCAGCATGTTTAAGGCAGTGACTGGGGTCTTCAGGGAGCTGCCCCTGGGACACAGAACAGGACAACATAAGTGCTGGCTGTTTGAAATTTACTGATTGTGATGAGCCTGCAAACCGTGGAAATAGTCAAGTTATGTTGGTATCTTCTGCTCAGTAGGCAGGCTTGAAGGACGAACAATCCTCAAATGACTGGAAACACATCTTTGTACAAGGTCAAGCAGGAGCCTGACCCTCAGCTTAAGGTAACGAAGGACACAGCTCCTAAATGGAGGCGGAGATGCCGAGCTCTGCCCTGCTTTCGGTCTCCCGCTGACATCTGTGGGCTCCAGCAGAGTCGTGTTTTAGGCAAAAGCTGTACGGCAAGCTTTAATTTCAGCTCATGCTATGCATGCGGTTCACATCTCAGGTATTTATTCATTTAGGCGACGTCTTCCCCTAGTAAGGAGCAAATGACAACAGAATGATGACTTACATTGTTTTCCAGGACGGTAGAGCATACTTGCTAAGAAAATAGACCCTGTCTTGGCGACAACACTGACTGAAGTTCGAATGTCAGCTGGGTCGTTTACTCAGCCTGGGAAAGCCACTCACCTTCCCTTGGTCCTGTGTCCTCACTGGTTACTCGTGGAGAGTTGCATCTGTGACGCCAGGAGACAGCAGGTGTGATCTGCGAGCAGAGCACAGTGCTGGGATGTCCCCACACACTGCATCAGTTTGCATCCGGGACCGAAGGCTGGGTCCTCGTGGCTGGCCCCAGTCATCCCCAGGTGTCTCATACCCCTTTTCTCTCTTTTCTATCTTGCTTTTCCCCAGCAGGTTCTCCTAGAATGTGGTAGCCTGATCACACTAATCAGAGGAAGATGGAAACCAGTGATGGTTATGGCCTTATGGCTCAACTGGGAAATCTAGATCCTTTCTCCAGGGGGGTTCCCCGTTTAATCTCTCTTACTCAATCTTTTTACTTTTTGAACCTGCTGGCAGGCAATCGATTTCTTTTATGGCTGCTGCAGCATGGAGCTTCTGTTGGCAGAAGTAATTTTGGGGAGCTGTAAAATTCTTGTTGGAGTTCAAGAAACACCCTGGTGGTCCCTGCCCATCTCTAAATGATGGCTGTATTAAATCTCAAGAAGCAGCGAGGCCAGGCTCTAAGGACTGCCACCATGAAATTGAAACTTACTATACCATCGATCCTGAGAGATCCAGAAGAAATAGAAATTAAATTCCAGTTCTGCAACATAACTTTTCCAGTGACTGAGTACCATCTTTTCTCCTATTGTGCACTCAAGAGATGGACTTTGAAGAGCTACAAGTTTCTGTTCTTGACTCTACTTCAAAGAAGCTGGTTGCAAAAGCCATCAAATGTGCTGCTTATAGAACAAATGAAGCTTTAATGGCCCGAGGTGCCATTTGAAATATTCATGCTAATAGGTATTTTCCATTTAGGACATAAGTATATAGTAACCAGGAATTAATTCCAAGGGCTGGTGTTTGTTGTGGGCAAATAATTTAGGTCGATTCTTGACTAGAAGAAGCAAATCACCACATCCATCAAGGGAATGAAAGAAAGCTGTCTTTCTCCTCCGCCTGTGAGGGCGGCGGCCCCTCCCAGCTATGCGGAGCGCTCATGTGCCTTCTCAATGCGTTTACCTGTTTCATGCCGACGATTTAAGTACACCTTTCTCTGCCACTTGGTTAATAAAGCAAGACTCCCACATGGAGACTGTAGACCTGGCGCCAAGGATGGAAAGCTCGTGCACGTCTGACTGGGCTGCTTGGGAAGGGCGAGGTTGGAGGCCGTCTGTCCATCCCTCCGTCCCTGCTGTGCAGATTGGAGCTCTGTCCTTGGGCTCGATGGAGGGCGTAGGAGACTTATTTCACATGAAGGGAGAAGGGCGCTCTTACCTAACTGGGCGGCGCAACAGTGAAGGGCTATCAGGAAAGGGAAGACCTGCCCAGCCGTCTCCCAGGCTTCAGGCGGGACCCTCAAGATTGTGCCTCAGCTACTAGCTTCCCTCTGAGCCAGCACGCCAGGTCTCCTAGTCTGCCCAGAGCCATCTGGAAGCAGCGTCTCCCCGAGCACCCTCATGGAGGGCTCCCTGGCTTTTCTTCTCACCCAGAGTGGTGATCTTAAACAAGACCAGCTAGGCTGAGAATTGGGCTTCCAGACGCTTGAAAGTGCTGCTGCCACTGGACTAATTTTGTGGATTTCTGTGTCTTCTAATTCCTCTGGGTCTCAATATTGTCTGAATGATTAGATGTTGGACTAGATCATTTTCAGGGTCTACTTAATTCTAAACAGACTGGCCCTAAATAGTACTGGCCATTAGTGAAAATATCCACTACTATGAAACTTGAAAAGGTGCTTTAAATAATGTAACCAAAAAGAAAAAAAAGGGATAAACATGGTTGTAGGAGTTTAGTGGAAACTGGAATGTCCTGTACACGGAAACATCTTATACCTGCTAGCATAAAATTTCTCTTCCATAATTTCCCCATGTACAATTCATCTATATGTAGATCAACCTCTTCACACCTTGTTTCCAGAAGTAGAACTGTGGGATTGGTATATTCAGATTCCTCCAAGGTGCTATCGTATGATTGGCGAGAAAACCTCTTCATATGGAATAAATCATGATGGGTGACATAATTAGTCATATTAGGCTGCAGGCCATGAATATACCTTTTCTCCATATAACATTTGTATTGTGGGCTCACTGTCCTATTCTCCCTGCCTAGACACGAGGGATGATAAATGCAAACTTGTTAAATAGGTGAGTAAGTAAATGAACTCTTTTTATGTGGGCCACCTACCGCTGGACATAAACAACTGAACATTAATCTCTTAATTACTGGGAAGGGAGAAATTTTTGATGATGTGACAGGGAAACACACCCATTTTCATCTTCCATCCCGGAAGGGCCTCTTCTAACCAAAGCGTCTGGGGAGCCCTGCACTGCTGCTGATGCCCGCGGCAGCTGCGGGGACGCAGTTTCCAACGCTATCTCTGTCCTCCTAGAAAGCTTTGCTCACACACATCTCTCTGATTTTCTGCTGGTGCAGGTAGCCTCGATCTTGCGCCACAAAGAGAAGCATTTCATGGCGTGCGGTTGGCATGATGCAGAACTGAAAGCGTCATACTTTCTCTTCATAGTAGATATTTCTGAATGTGTCTGTGTGTCAGGGACTCTGCCATATGCCAGGATTAAGATTAAGGTTCCTGTTCTGAGGAGCTGATCATCCTCCACCCTTGTTTGAAGCGTGACTACGCGGGGGCTGAGACTGCAGGGAGGGGTCCGGGTTCAGATGCAGGCCCCACATCGCGCTGCACCTGGCTGTTCCGGTCAGTGATGCTCCGCACGCTGTCCGCCTCTCTGCGCTGGCAGCACAGTCGCTCTACCAAGGGGCCCAGCCCTGGCCCCCGGCCTTTCTCCAGGCTTCGTAATGGTGCTGACCGGGTTGGGTCAGGGGACGATCCCTCACTGGCAGTGGTCCTTGTAGCCGTCACTAACGGATTCTTACAAATTTATCACCCAAGACAGAGAGAGGGCAGAGGCATGCCTTTGGAAACTCCCCAAATTCCCCTAAAACACACTCTAAGCAGCTAGGACAACAAACCTATAAACGCCATATGCCGGCTACCATGAGAGTGTAGTGAGAAGGTGGTGAGGGGAGCCACAAAAGCCTGCATCTAAGGGAGTCAGCAGCCCTGGTCACCTGGCCACCAGACACCACCATCCGGCCTTCAGCATCGCACCCTTTCCGTCTCTCATCACCCCTTTCTCCCTCTCTCCCTCCCTCCCTCCTCTCCCTCCCTTCTTTCTTCCTTCCCTCCCTCCCTTCCTTCCTCCCTTCTTCCTTCCTTCCTTTCTCCTTCCTTCCTTCCTCTTTCCTTCCTTCTTCTTTCCCACCCTCTTTATTTGTTCTCTAAAACTCAAGCCAAAAAGGGATTGGAGAAACCAGAAACCAACACACATTGGGCCACTGCCCTCTGTTCCCCAGCAGTACCCACAGGAATCTCTCCAAACCTGAGAATGGCAAGTGTGGAGGTTTCCAGAATCCCTGGAATTTCTTCTAATTTTGTTCTTTGCAATAAAGTCAGTTTGCTAAATGCACATAATTTATGTTTTGTGTGCTTATCAAACGTCTCATAAGTAAATTCATAAATCATAAAAATAATCTTATTTCTAAACAGGTGCCATGATTTTGGTTTGGGAAATACAGATTTTAGAGAGGACATGAAAAGACAAATTTGAATTAAACAGCTGGAGAAACAGGCTAGAAAAATTCTTTTTTTACCTCCCTCCTCTCCCATCCCTTCCCACTCTCTCCATCTCTTTTTCCCCTTCTCGTTTGCAAAAGATCTAGCCCTGTCTCTAAATAAGACAGGGGACTTGATGGTGAGGTGTGGCTTGATGGCATTTGAAAGGACTGCACCCAGCTTTCTTCTTTGGTGGTTTGTGCTCCTAAAACTGTGGCTGGGATTAACCTGTGAGTGGTTGGGGGCTGTAGCCAGTACCAGAGGCATCTTCTCGGCTGCTGCCTTCCCCTGGCCTTCCAACTTCCGCCCCAGGCTGCTGAACTTCCTGTTTTCCCCAATTTCCTGGGGCATGTCTTCAGTGGTCATGAGCATGGACACAAATAGGCTAGAGACACCCAAGTTTGCTTTTCCAGCCTTGACTACTCTCTGGAAACCCAGACCTGTGTTTCCAAATGCCTCCTGGACACCTCCATGGAGACTGGGGTTGTTTTAGCCTGGAGCCATGGGCACTTGGAGGAACCCACAGATGCCCACAAGGAGTTATGGTTCTGGGGAAGTTGAGTGCACATGTGCGTGATCATGTGGGGGTGTGTGCACCACATGCTTTTCTGGGAAGAGAGTACACTGATTTTTTTTTTTTTTCAGATTTTTGCAGTGGTACCTGATGCCCCTCTTCCCTTCTCATAGCCAGCGTTTACTGTGTGGCTGCCTTGTGCCAGGTGTTATACCACGTGTCTTACTTGTACGTGGTGTGATCCACAAGACGGTGAAGGTTTAAATTTAAAAATTATTGCAGTCAAAGACACACTGCTTGGGATGCACCGGGGTGGGCCCAGCAGACTGCTAGTTTCCCCAGACCTCCAGGCTGCTCTGAGCATGTGCCTGTCCACAGCCGAGATTGCTACTAAGGCGAGGGAAGAGCGAGGGCAGGAGGAAGGCCTACCTGTGGAAGAAGCTGATCTAGTAGTTGTAGAGGCTGCTAGACAAGATCCCTTCCACTGGGGACAGCCAGGTTGTTCACTTCATTTACTAAAGTATTCCTCAGTGTAATTTTTTTCTTTCTTTTTTTTCCCCTTAGTGTAATTTGCTTATTAAAAACATATAACATTTGAGAAACAAGAACTTGCTTTTATTATTTTTATTAGTTGTAATAAATAAGAAACAAATGAGAACATGTAGCAACAAGACATTAATGACTATTTAAAAATTCAAACCTGTTTCTTGTAGAGTGATAACAGTTTCCTTTGGACTTAAGCTATAAATGTTGTCATTTATGACTTTTGGTAGAAAACCTTTAAGAGTTACTGTTCTTCCTCCACCTCCCCTTCCTCTCCTCCTCCTCGTCCTCTTCCTCCTCTCGTCCTCTTCTCACTTCTCCCTAAAGTTGTCAATGTAGCTGACTTTGCGATCTAACTCAAATGAGCAGAAGACACGATATAAAATGGGAAAGGAACTATAAGATGACACATTTTCTTATGGTTAAGCACACAGATGTACACCGCCGGGCTAGGAATTGATTTCAGAATCCATAGGCATTCACTCAAAGGCCCTGCGGGTGCATTTGCCTTATGCTTCTGTGTACAGATGTCGCAACATGCCCCTTCTCAGCCCGGCTGTTGAAGCAGTGCTGGGGATGCTTGGCTGGGATGTTTGCAGGGAGCCTCTCCACTGGCAGGCCTTCTCAGAATATGTGGTCTTACATTAGGGGGCAAAGGAGCAGCTAATCAGAATTGTTGACATTTATTAATAATTTATTACATGCCAAGCTCTGCTTTAAGAGTTGAGATGCATCGGCTCATTTCAGACTTACAAAGTATCTGAGAGGGTTTGCAGCCACTTCCTGTGTTTTATAGATGAGGAAACTGAGATGTGGGGTGTCACTTGCCCAAGGGTATCAGCTTACCCATGGGACAGACCAGCTCAAAACCCAGTTTTCCAGCTCTAGATTCTTTGCTTTCACAGCACTGTGTGTTAAAACCCCTGGGGTTGGTGCCCATGGGAATTAAAGCAAAGGCCTTTGGGATAATGAAAGAGAAATGTATCGGGCCTCTTTGAGCTGTTCCATTAAGTCTCATGCCTTAGTTACTTTCTCACTGCTAGGACAAAATATACAACACCACAATTTAAAGGAGAGGTGTATTTGGGTTCATGGTTTTTGTAGGATTCAGTGCATAGTCGGCTGGCTCTAAGGCAGAAAAGGCATAGTAGAAGGGTCTGGCGGAGGAATGTTGCTCACATCATGGTAATCAGGAAGCAGAGGGAGAAGGGCAGAGCCAGGATGGAGACACATGCTTCTAGGCCATACTCCCCTCTTCCAACCTGACCCCACCTCCTCACGGCACATTCAGCTCTGAACTCGAGGGGCTGGATCCACCGATGAGTACAGTGTCTCCATGATCCAGCTGCCTCCCCAAGCCCCACCTCTGAGCACACAAGTCTTTTGGGGGACATTCTGGATCTAAACCATAGCAAGTCACATGATGGAAGACTGTGGTGAGGTCTATGTTTAGGGGGTCTCAGAATGGTTTCCATTCGCATTTATTGGGAGCTTCTAAGGAAGTCCTTTTTCTGTCATTTTTATTTTTGGTTAAAAAACTAGCTTAGCTCACTTTATATGAAATGTCATTTTGGGATTTTTTGCTCTCTTTAGAAAATTGTGCTCAGTTCTTGTCAACAAGCTCTTGCCCCAGGTGTTAGAAACATCGGGTCCTCTCAGCAGGGTGCTGGGAGCAAGGGCCAGCCACAAAATGAGGCATCACAAAGGAACCTTAGACAGAAGCCAGCGTCAAATTTCTGGAAATGTGTTAAAGGTTGGCAGATATGCTTAGACCTATAAATATCTTGTCTTCCGTCTTTTGAAAGTCCTCACTGTTAGTCTAAATGTAAATCCTTATTAGGTTACAAGCCCCTAAAGGGTGTCATCCTCAAAGATAGTGCTAAAATTGGATGCTTCCTGGCTGAGCCCAACCCTGCTGAAGAAATCAAATGCCCTCCTTTCCTGGGCTTCAAAGGCCTGACTGGTTGGCTTATCCCCCAAACCTGTCCATCCAGATGGAAAAATCTTCTGCGGATGGCATGCTTTAGCTGTGTCCTGCCCATTCTTCATCTGTGTGAGGGCCTAAGAGGGAAGGTCCAACCCTGAACAGACCTGACCCTGACCATTTGGTGGATACAGAGCTGGGGGTGCTGTGTGGTTGCCCATTTTCTTCCTGCAGGCGCCTGGCAGCTGCAGAGCAGATGACGATCAGGGCTGCCTGATATCCCCTTGAAAATACAGAGAATTTTGCATTTCGAGAAGTAATTGTGACAGTTAAGATGGACTGTCAACTTGATTGGCTTGAGAGACACCCGGGGGATCACTGAAGCACACTTCTGGCGTGTCTGGGTGGAGCATGGAGGCGTGGCCTTGGATGTTCTCTCTGGCTCCTGCCCCTTCCTCTCGGGTGCTGTTTCCCTGCTCTGCTTCCCAGCCACCAGGAACTGAGCAGCCCTGCTCAGCCACGCCCTTCCGCCACGATGCTCAGCCACGCCCTTCCGCCACGATGCTCAGCCACGCCCTTCCGCCACGATGCTCAGCCACGCCCTTCCGCCACGATGCTCAGCCACGCCCTTCCGCCACGATGCTCAGCCACGCCCTTCCGCTATGATGCTCAGCCATGCCCTTCCGCCATGATGCTCAGTCACGCCCTTCTGCCATGATGCTCCACACTGCAGCAGCCCACCTCTGAAAGCGTGAGCCAAATTCAACTTCTCCTTTAAGTTGCATGTGTCAGGATTTTTTGTACTAGTGATGAGAAGATCGATTAATATAATGATCTGACTCTTTCTCTTTTACTTTTGGTCAAGATTTAGTCGTGCCACACACTGAGAAACTCAGATAAGCATTTCCCTAAAGAAATCCCACCTGGGGAGAATGTGAAAACAGATCTTAACTTTTGCTATGCTACCTGCTCTTTCACACTCATTCATTCCACCATTTATTTATCGTCAAAACTTATTAATCATCTAATACATACTAGGCACCAGGATAGGTGCAGGGATGGAATGAAGAATAAGAGTAAGAGCTTGCTTTAGGTATAGGCCTCTTTTCCCAGAGCATGTAAGTGTCTAAGGAGCCTCTGCTCGCCTCACTGCAGACAGGGTGGCCCTGGCCGCTCGTGGGAAGTCTTCCGAAGAGAGCCGCCTGTGTACACCACTAGAACCAAAGGCATATGGAGGCAGGAGATGGCAGGGAACTAGAAAAGGGCCTGAGGAGATGTAGGTGACACGAAGACAGTGTCTGCTGTAGACCTAGTCACTGTGCTCATACAGCTCCCGGCCTGGGGGAGGAGGCAGACCTGAAGCGAACTTCCAACCAGTGTGGGAAGGGCCAGGGGAGAGGCAGAGGTACAGGTTTTATGTAGCACACACAAAAGCCTCCAGTACCAGCATCCTGCCTGTAGTCAGGTTATCTTCCTCCCTCCAGCATGAAGAACAAACACACACTGAGGAGCTGAGTTTAGAGTTTATTAAAAATATTACAGTCTGCTGCATGTATTGGGCTAAGGGACATTACAGCCTCCCCTTCACACCCTGTGATGTACTTACACACCTACATTCCCTTCATAGTCATTCTTTTTAATCATTTACCAGTTTGTGTAGTATCTGTGTTGGGGTGAGATACACCCTGAACCCCACCTAGACTTCTGAGGGGCCTAAAGATTTGCTCAGGGAATCAGATATGGGAAAAGCCATCTCCTTATTAGGTCACAAGGGATCTCCAGAACTTGTGGTTCAATCACCTGCTTACAGGTGTGGAAAGCGGACGACTCAGGTGAATTAAGTGAGGAGTAAGGCCTTGAGGGTTTGGCTAACGCCAAATCTTCCCGTGATCCTGTATCATTACCAAACCTGATTTTGTATTCTGAAGAGTGGCACCTGAGGCAGGCAGGCAGAAAGCGGTCCCCAGGATGGTCTGCGACAAAGATGGACAGTTAGCTCCATAGCAATGAGAATGCTCCTTTCCCGTGTGCTCTGGTATTCTGCTTTGGAGGCACCATTATGGTTCTTGGCTCCATGCAAACAGTTCTTCCTCCTCTGCCTGAAAAATGCCAGCACCTTCATGTTGGGGATTAACTCTTGCTACATGAGTGAGCAAAACACCATTCCTAGCCCAAGGGTCGTGAAAGGGCATCGGAAGTGAATCACCTGGAGAAGATACCTAGAAGTTTCGGTGGGGCAGGAATGTTCTCTCACCACATGGCCAAAGAGTTAGAAGTATGGTGTTGGGCTGATGCTACACTGAAGTACAGTCAGATCCAGCACCGGACTCTCCCCGACAATTGCTTAGCTTTCCACGCACAGAAGAAACTGTCATCGGATCACTTCGGCACTGTGGCAGAGCCACTTCTCACCCTGGGAGGGGAAGTGGGTGCTGCAGGGTTGTGGCATGCTGTGTGAGCCCCTGGACCTGTGTTTGACCAAGCTTGGGCGGTGGCTGTAGTGAGTGCTGTGCTGTCCCTTGGGGCAGAGAACTCAGTTCCCACGCATGTGGGGGCTGCATCCCAGATCTGGGTGTTGCACCACAATCGCTCCATCTGAGAAGTCTAACCTTCATAAGACACTTAAAATTTTGTAGCCAGAAACAGGAAGCATCTTTTTAGCAGCTTGTTAACATATTTCTGCAGAGTGTCAAGAGGCTGCTTTGTTCAGTGAAGTGAACCTTGGGATGAAAGAATAAGGCGTACTGAATTAGCTCCTTGATGGCAGGCCTGATGCTCACACAGCAAGCCTGGACATGCTGCTTTTCCCTCACAGTCATGCCCCGTGACTGAGGACCGGTGTCCTCCTGGACTCTTCTGAGGGCCTTGCGACCAACACACATGGATATCTGTCCTGGATGTTTGTAGCGCGGTGAAAGGGTTTCTCCTTGAGTCCGAACTCAGTCCTCTCTGGGGAGACCCAGTGGTAGAGATGATAAATGTCTCTTCTTCTTATAGTTGGGACACAAAGAACTTTCTGGCTTTCTTCTGGGAGAAGAAACAAGCGCTTCTTACCAGGTGCTCAAAGTCACTTTTCCTAAGTTTTAAAATTTTTCTGGAAGCGAGAGTTGAGAAGAGAAAGAAAAACAACAACAAAACAAACATTCCCATCACACTGCAAAGAAACCTAGTGGATCACTCTAGTGAGTCCAAGCTGAATCTTGTTCATCCTTCCGGAGTGCAGGTGAGGGAGCTGGTACGCGTCATATCTGGTTTGTTATTGTTGAGTGCTGCAGAGTCTGAGATACAAGGACTGATTAAAATAGGATGTATGTTTAAATAAAAAGAACTTATTAGAGTAAAAGACATGTCGCCATCGATCCCCTTCAAAGTCTTCTCCCTCACTTTGAACACACTTATCCATCATTCTGGCCACTTTCTGAAGCAGCTCTGGGGTCCTTTTTCATGAGTGTCTCTGTGAGGTGTGATCAAAAATATGGTGAACGCTGCTGCTGAGTGCTATCCAATAGAACTGCAGATTCATAAAAACATGACGCTGTGTCCTCATCCACCTTGTTCACCGGATCTGATGCTGTGCAACTTCTGGCTCTTCCTCAAAGTCAAAATGAATGCGACAATGAATATGAAATACTTTGAATCAATTCAGGACATTGAGGCAGCCAGGAGAGTAGAGAAGACCTCTAGAACTGCTTCAGAGAGTGGCAAGAACTATGGGGTGAGTGTGTGCAAAGTGAAGGGGAGGATTCTGAGGGGATTCATGGCCGTGTATCTTTTTTTAGTGCAATAAATTCTTTCTGTATTTAAATGGCCTCTGGATTTTGTGATCACGCTTCATTTTTTTGCACACAAACATTAAAAATTGGCCTGTCACAACTTCACAGGTGCCGGCGTGAGACGTGAAGCTCCTGCGTCACAGAGAAGGCTCAGCCGTCACATCCCCTCTGCCCTGCGCACGCGGCAGTCTACATCTTGTGTGAGGATCTCGGGACTTCGGAATCTCCAAACTTCATTTTCTCTTCCACGGATATTGATAGGAGCCTCCTATGCATCGCTCTGGAAGCTGAGGGCACAAGCAAATGAAGCAGAGTCTGTCCGGATGGAGCGGACCTCCTCAGGAGGAAGTACAGATCGTAAGGCACCATCCTTGTACATAAATCATTTATACGGCAAGTTAGAGGGTAAGCAGGATGGGCACCCATGTGGCAGGCTGGAGCAGCAGTGCTGGGCTGGGTGGGGCTGGGCCTCCTGGAGAACGTGAAGCTGGACAGGAGTCAGAAGGGGAGGGGGCTGCCCCAGACCAGCCAAATATTTGGGGCTGTCAAAGGAGGTGTGAACTCAAGCTGCCTGTGCCTAATGCCTGGGGGCCCATCTAGCACACCCACCCAAGCTGCAGCAGAGGGGGGCACTGTTGTTATCCCGACCAGCAAGCACGAGCCTTTCTTTTGTCCAGCAGTGACACACTGTCTCTTTCTTCCAAGGCTCTCTGCAACACAATCATCCTTGAAAAACTGCTCGGAACACAAGCTGCCAAAGCCTCTGCTCAGACACGCACGCGTGCAGGGTCCCTGCAGGACTCCCCAGGCCCGCACCGGGACACTCGGCTGACTCTGGGGCCTTCAGATCAGTGGGGTCCTCTCCGCAGCTGCCCTGAGCCCTGAGGTGGTCCTGGCTCTCCAGGGCCAAGTATTCTTTAGGCTGCTCAAACGCCTAGACATCCTGGGTCCCCTCCAGCAGACAGACAGACCCAGTCTTGAAGGCCTGAAGGTTGCGTCTTAATTTGAGGCCTTGCCCAGCACTGTGAACTTTTGGTTTCCAAGCCCTTTCTTCGGGGCAGCCTCTCATGTGCCGGATGGGTTGCTTTGGCCCTCAGGAGCTGTGGGTGTCAGAGCGCTGATCTTTAGTCTTCCCACATGCTCAGTGGAGAGCCGAACTGAGGAACTCTCTGGGCCACATTCTTGCAAAACGGACCTTCAACATGTTGTTAGGTTCCTTTGGGTCTTTCTAGGGTAACTTGTCTGTGGCAAACTAGTTCTTGTCTCCCAATCCCAGGAGGCTGTGCACCACTGCTGGAAATGGATTAGACTAGAGCCTCTCGAAGGCCTCAGCTGTGTCCTTAAACACTGCAGACTTCGTGGACTTCGGGGTATGGGTGATCCAGGAGTCACGGCACCACATTGGGAGGATGTTCACTGAACCGTGGTTGGCTGGCTAAGGAAAATCAGCCGAAGCAGCAGCGTTCTCTGGCTTAGGAAGGTAACGGGAGCCCTGCAGTGAGGGCAAAGGGATTGAGCTCTGTAATCACTAGGGTCGGTCCAGTCTGCCGCTGAACTTCCCCCTCCTCTTCTGTTAGCCACAGAGGGCGGGGCGCAGGACAGGGATCAGGCAGACATGTGATGCAAATGGAAGCCCCGAGGCGCCTGTGAACGGTGTGGCTGCTGGGTGGTGGGTGGCCGGCAGCTGACATGGGTTCTCTTTTAAGAGAGGTCCTTGCCCACTTCAGGGAAGGGGGCACTTTTCAGGCTGCCAAGCAGATGGACGTCAAAGAGGAAGCTCTGTCCTTTGACCCAGTAGCCACTGCCCATTTGCCCTGAAACTATTGGCTCCAGGGTAATCCGAGCTTTGCCAGCGTCACACAGTAACCTGCTTATGGGCTTGAGCTAATCGGATGACCTCCCTGGACAAATCGGATTAGAGACCGGCAGAGATGCAGAGGAAATTCATTATGGTCATGTTCAAGAACGGTCTTTGAAATATACAATACACCTCCAATATATGCGGGTATGATCAAAATAGATGGTGACTATTTAAAGTTTTAAAATTATAGGAAGAGATACATTTCCATGAATCCGGCTCAAAACATGCCCCACCCCCACACTTCACACAATTTATCCTGTAGTTCTTGCCACTTTCTGAAACAGTTCTGAGTGTCCTTACCAGGTGTGATCAAAAATATGGTGAGTGCTGCCCCCGAACTCCATCCAACAGAAAGGCAGCTCATGAAAACACGACGCCGTGTCCCCATCCACCTTCTTCGCCGGATCTGGCACTGTGCGATTTCTGCCTTTTGCTCAAACTCAAAATGACTGTGAGAGGTCAACGTTTTGAACTGATTCAGGACATTAAAGACACCCAGGAAAAAGGACTTCCAGAGCTGCTTCCGAAGGTGGAAAGAATTATGGGAAAAGGGTGCTCAAAGCAAGGGGGGATTCTGAGGGGAACTGACGCCAACTTGTCATTCATTATAACACATGTTCTGGTGTGAACGTTCGCTGTATTTTGCGATAACATCTCCAGGACACAGTTGCACACCCCTGTGCAGACGCAGCACTGGCCATCCCTGGAGGAGGAAGGGACATGTTCGTTTTCACACAGCATTTGCGTGTGGAACTCATTCCCATAGTATTAAGGCAGGGATCACGAAAGCAATTCATTCCCAGAGGCAGACGGAAGGTAGAAGTTTTTATTTTTGTACAGCTTGAGAGAAAAATTTTAAAAAGGTAAACTTCTAAATTTAGGGAATATAGAAGTTTTAGACTGATGAAATATAGAGCTTTCACTTTTTTCAGAATGTGGCCTTTCATTTCTTTTACATAAACACTCCGGGGGATGCAAACAATAAACTGTCAATGTGCATCAAACTCTGAAACTATGGCAAGAAAACAAACACACTGCTCCGGTGCGTGGCATCATCTAATGTTCAGGTCAGCGGGGTCTCCACGAGATCCTGTTCTGTGGGTGCTCTGTATGTCTAAGTAGGAAAATGGTCCGATTGAAAAATAAACAGGAGGAAGGATGGCAAAGAGCTAGGGAAGGAGAGAAGCAGGGAGAGAAAGAAAGAGAAGTCTAAGCAAGTTTTGAGATGGGCTAACCGAAGCAGTCTATGCCAGAGTCTGGAGAGCACGGAAGAACGCACGTCCCATGCCGCCCCAGAAGGCATGGGTGTTGGGTCACCTTCTGCGCTCAAGCCCACGACTCCGACGCGGGGACCTGGCTCTCCTTTCCTTTTAGGGAAGGAGCTTCGAATGGGGATGCTGATTCCAAGAGTGGGCCACATGCTCTTCCTAAACACACTAAGGGTCAAGGGGTACAGGAACAAACTCTGCCATGGTGTACCCCAAGGTGAACCACTGGAACCCAGAGCAAGGAAGACAAAAACTTAGATTTCAGGGGAACACCACTGGCTGCTGCCAAGTTCTCTGGGCACAGAGGGGTGAACTGGAGGCAGCACATGTGAAGATGGTCTATTGCAAATGTGGATGCCAGCCACGGTGGAGACTGGGTGGGTCGGGGGGGGTGGTGTGTGGTCTTCTTCCTTTCTCACACAGACTGGGGCTACCTGTGCAGCTGGCATCCTTTGCTTGTAAAGGGTCAAATGGTGGACAGCTTAGGCTTTATGCCCACACTGTCTGTCCTGCAACTACTCAACCCAGCCACTGTGGCTTGAATGCCATCATAGATACTATGCAAGTGGAGCATGTGGCTTTGGCTCTCTACCAATAAAACTTTATTTACAAAAGTAGCAGTCAGCTGGATTTGGCCATAAGCTGCTGACCCTGTCTGGCTCAAGGGCAGGTTGCTGTGGGTAGGCAAGGATCAGAGGCTTGCCAGGGACTTAGAATACCCGGATCAGCCCTCTGGTGATGGAGACCAGCCTGCTTCTGTGGTTTGTGGCCCAAGAGCAGAAGCGGCATCCTCGGCTCTTCTCAGTGATACCTGCGCAGTTCAGGGTCTCAGCTTCTTCTTTCCCTTATTAAAATGGAATCTAGGTCCAGCCCTGGTGTCCGCAAACAGAAGCATCCACAGGAAGGAGAACCAAGTGATCAGTAGGAGATAAGAGTAGACATCAAAATAAAGGCAGACCACCTTTTCTTTTTTATTTCGCTTAGACGAAATGCAAAGAGTGTCTCATCAAATTAAAAAATAAACCAAAAAGAAAACCAAATTGATTCCCCCACCCCTTCACTGATGGTACTCATCCTAATTAACAACAAAAGATCAAATGGAGGACCCGGTTTCTAATGGGAAACAAAGGTATGCGAACATGAGGAAAGCGGTCCCCTGCCCCCAAATCAACGTTCCTTTTAAATTCACAAATAGGCTAATTTCCCCCCGTTTCTTTCTCCACTCTGGTGTGATAGAACTTCCAGTCAGAAGGTTTCATTAGTCCCCATGCACTTTGTAGAAAATCAGTAAAAACGCAATAGCCTGTGAAGATCATAAAACTGGACTTCTTTCCCAAAAAATCAGATGCCCAGACAGATGGAGCTCGCACTCAGACGGAAAAAAAGCAGGAGAGTCTTTGCACTGTCTGTGGTTTCAGTATTTTCTTTTTTTTTTTAATATATTTTGGCAATTTTCTTTAATTATAAATATTGGAATTCTGTAAAAAAAAGGTAGCTTTGATTGAATCGTTTAAATTGTATTTACAACTGTTGTCCAGCCGCGCCGGTGTTATACCAGGGTGTAAGACTTCGCGTAAGGGTTGTTCCCTTTCAAGTGGCCCCGGGAGTCGAGCAGGGATTCCTGGGAGCTGCTCATTTTAGCTGCCTGTCCCAGCTCTGCCCCTTCTCGCTGAGGTAATGTGGCCACGGCCCCCTGCTGCCGCGACTGCCCTTCCCCTCGCGTGGAGGAGGTGGAGGAGGCAGCCTCCAGGGGGATGGGCTCGAGGACCGTGGGGCGCTTCAGGGTCCGACTTTTCTGAGGTTCCAAGCAGGCTTGTCCTAAAGTCAGGTCCCTGCTGGTGCCGGGTGCGGCTCGGTTTAACAAGAAGTCCATTCTAAGGTACGGAGGCAGATGGATGAGGTCGCCTGCAAAGAAACACAGACGGTGAGCGGCTTCCCACGCGTGGTGCCCACCTGTGGAGTGTCCTGGTGCACCGGTGCTGGGCCACTTGGGTCTAGGGACAGAAATGCTGCTGCGTGTGGGGGCCCTTCCAGCTCGCCTCATTTAAGCTCACCATGGGGATGGGTGGGGGGTCTTCACACCTCTCTCCCCTGGGAACGAGGAACTGGCTTCTCTCGAGACATTAACTTTGGTTCATCAGTGACGTGTGAGGCATGCTCAAATGATATGGGAATGTTTAAATTTAAAAGATGTATTACAGTACAAGACACATTGCCGTGAATCCCCCTCAACTCCCCCACCTTGAACGCTCAGCGTCATTCCTGCCACTGCCTGGTGCTGCTCTGGAGTCCTCTTCCTGAGTGTCTTTAGTCACACTGTCCTGGCTGACTCGGCATCCTAAATCGATTCAAAACGTTTCCCTTTCATGGTCATTTTGACTTTGGGGAAGAGCCAGAAGTCTCACAGTGCCAAATGTGGTGAATAAGGTGGGTGAGGACACAGAGTCATGTTTTTATGAGCCTGTTTTTCCATTGGATGGCGCTCCGCGGCTCACTCACCTTAAGTTTTGTCTCATTAAGACACTCAGGAAAGGGCCACCAGAGTTGCTTCAGAAAGGGCGGAGAGTGAGGGGATGAGTGTGTCTGAAGCGAGGGGGAAGGTTCCGAAGTGGATTCATGGCAATGTGTCTTCTACTGTAACAGTATTTTTTATTTAAACATCTACCATGCCTTAAAGTTTGACCGCCCTTTGTACGTGAACCTGAGAAATGGAGCGAACAAGATCCAAACACCATAACCAAAGGGAAACTGTACACCCACGGCCACGTGTCTGCAGGGCGCACCCTGTGACTAGCCAAAACCCGCATGTGACCCTGAGTGCTGGCAGTGCCCGGCCTTGGGGGACAGACCGGGGAGCCGAGTAAAGTCTGGTGAGGCTGCCCCGCTCCGGGCGATCTGTGGAGCCAGCTTGGACCCGGGGCCTTAGCAAAGGCCTCTAAGAGAGGACAGATGGGGGGCGGGGCAATGAGTAAGGAAACCACAAATGGCACTGATACTAGATTTCATACAATTAAGGGAGCATAAAATATCTCAAAATGCTATCTTTTCTTACGATTGTTTTTCCCAGAGCAAGAGGAACGATGACCTTATTCTTGGAGAATTTCCAGTCCCATCCCTGCGTTATATGGGCATGCCACGTAGTAGTCATGATTCAAAAACCCTTTTCGTGGCATTTTCTCCTTGGCTTTCTCGAGGTATCTTTACCCTACTATGCAATGGTGAGTAATTACATGATTCCATTAAGAACCGCAGTGTGTAATTCACCAAAATGACCCCAGAAACACTCTAATGAAACACACTCTAATTCGCAGTTGGCTTCATATAGTGAACTGGATAAAAGGGACACTCAGTAATAAATATCTTGCAGACAGATTGGCCATGACACTCTCGTAAAGGAAGTATCATAATTTGGCATTTTTGTGTGGAGTTACTTGCTGCACACCAGGAGGCCAGCCGCTCAGGCCCTCGTGTTGAAGGCTCAGGTACATCTCGCCATGTGGACCACCTTTGTTTCTGAAAAACCACGAGCACTTAAATTTTAAAAAATGAAACAGGGGCTGGGGATTTAGCTCAGTGATTAGAGTGCCTGCCTTGCAAGCACAAGGGACTGAGTTCGATCCCCGGCACCACAAAAAAAAAAAAAAAAAAAAAAAAAAAAGAAACTTCAGTGTCATTGGAAATTACTTATCTTCACGTGTGATAATGGATATATGCATCAATCTTCTCTATTGGGGGTTAATTATTTGCAAACAAATAATATGACAGCATTAACAGAACTTTCATTGGGAAATGAAGTGAAAAAATCTTTTTTTGCAACATGAAAAACGTTTTCTAGGTGAATCAACACACCCTAATTGACCAATTTTTGAAATCTGTGGATAAAAATCTAATTCCTTCAGGGTAATTACCTGTCTACTCCTAAGAGTGCGATGAGAAAATTATGCTAATTTGCTTTTCTATTGATTTATAGGACTAATATTATTTGTATCACATTGTTCAAATATTTGAGAACAGGCGGAGGATATTTACCTCCAGGACTGCTTAAGAAGGTCATTTGGAAACGCCTCCCTCTGCATCTGAGGACTGGCCTCAGCCTTGCTCACCTGGCACATCTGTAAGGGCCAGAACAGATCTGGGGACCAGGCGCCACCCCAGACACTCCCCACTGAATGCTCAGAGCACACTGGATCCCGATGACGCCACGGCACCTTGTCCTGGGGGATCTCAGATCGGACAGAAGAAATGTGTTTGTATCGACCCTCAGGATGTCTGCTGCTCCCTGCAGGGTTTCCCGCCTTAGCTGAGTGATCAAGGGGGTCC
>PVJO010005050.1:0-102739 GCA_004026905.1 Hystrix cristata | reverse complement strand
ATTCTGGAATACATACTTAATTCTTAATACATATCATTCTCAATTATTGCTGATTTCAGCTCTCAGTATCTTACATTCTATCCACACATGTCTATTTTCATAATCATAGATAAGATCTCATTGCAGTTAAATTGCTTTATCATGTTTCCTAAAATTTTTATCAGGGTAACATTAGCTGTATAGAATGTAATGGAGTGATTTTATTCTTTCTGTTCTGAAAGACTGAGCATCATAGAAAAGTAGCCATTCTTTGAAGTAATGAAAAAATTCATAGATGAATCTTTCTTAGCTCAGGATTCTTTTGAGAATGAATTTATTTTGATATTTAATATTTTCTTCCATGTTTTTGGTCTTTTTGGAGTTTAGTGTTATTCTGAGTTAATTTTAGTAACTTTTATCTTCCTAGAAAATGACTTGTAAGTTTTTCATTCCCTCATAGTTTTTATTACTTTGAATTTTGAGACAACTATTTTTTCATTTTTCTCTTTCCTTTTGTTTTTGCTCATTAGAGTCTTCTGTACTGGAATTATGTGTATCTATTCTTATGGTATTTAATTCATGAGTCTACATTTTATAATTCATGTCATGACTAAAATAAAACTAATTTTCATCGTGTGTAAGATTATGAATATTTAAAAGGATACTATTCTATTGCGTCTTTGTCAATCACGTCAATATGAAAGGAACCTGATTGTTCAGGACTTGAAGTCATAACCAAAGCATGAACTGTCTGGTAAAAATGCGGTCTAATTTCAGGCAAAGTATCCAAAAACACATAATCAACTTTTCTATTGTTCAATGTTCAAATGTGAAGATTAAACTTAGATTTGTTATTAACCTTGTACTTTCCTATTTTGAAAATAACCAGCTGTTTTCTTTAAACACCCATGTTTTTGAAAGGTCTTTTTGTGTTTTGACTGGAGATACATGCAACTTAACTTTAATTTCCTTATATGTAGATATAATTCTGCCTAATTAACAGCTTATTCTAAATATATAATGAGCATACTATGAAATATACATATACCTACATATGTATGTTTATATAGAAAAGTCCAATGAACTCACATTGTTAGTTCCTTGCACTTTTCAAAAAGTACAGAAGTTATAAAACACATACCTTAGAAATTAAATTATTCACAAATGAAAGTGACATTAGTTCAACTGAGTCATTAAAATAGCTGCAGAACTTGCCACCATATACAGTATTGTATTTGAATTTCCAGGTTTCCTAAGGTCTCAGAAAATAAGAGATTAAGTTTCAAAAACTTCTTGTGATTTGACCTTCTTTGAAAGAGGTTTTGCTCTTAACACTTTCATGCTGGCAGCACAGCAAAGAACCTAATATTTAAACACATGAATTACTACAAGCCATCCGGATTTTACTTTCCATCACATGCTCATGACAACCTAATTCTTTGTGATGTACTCGTGGAATAGCAGCTCATATCAGTCATTTATAATGTTGAAACTCTGCATAAAACAATTTGGTGGAGGGTGGAGTTCAACATTATATGCAAAATTAAAAATGATAGAGTTGTCTAACTGCTATAAACTTTAGTGCTTGTTTCACAAAAACTTGAAACAACGGACAAAACTATTGAGACAATAAATTACATTGAAACTTCATTTTTGAAACTGTTTTCCTAATTGTTCTCTAGAATAACTCTATCGGAATGACTTGAGTGCCTGTTAAAATTGCAGATTTCTGGAACCCATCTCAGACTCTGGAATTGAGAATAAGGAAGGATGAAGTCAAGGAATCTGTATTTTAATGAATTTACCAGTTGCTTCTCATTAACAGTAAAGGTTGAGCACCATTACATTAAGTAGCTCAGGCTTTCATGAATCAATTTTTGCCTCTGCCTAACACTTCCCCCAGCTTACAATTCCTAATCAGTTGTCAATTCCTGATGATATTATTCAGAAATAAAATTATATTGAGTCAGCTATGGTGTTGGACACCAGGGATAAAAGATAATTAAGTCATAAACCCTGTCCTTAAGAAGTATAGCCTTGCTATAGAGCTATTAATGAAAACAGACAATTTTAATAAAATAAGGCTTTTTATTATGACAGAATGTACCCTGTGGGCTATGGAAGGGTCAAGTAGGGCTACTTCACCTATTCCAGGGTAAAAATATATGACAGGTACCCATATATGGTTAGTTATGCCTTATTCCGAAAGAAAGAGAAGGAATGAACTAGAGTAAAATTTAGAACAACAGCATTCAAGGCCAAGGAAATACTATATGCAAAGGAATAATGGAAAAAAGGGCTTGTGCTTGGGTGAATATGAAAACTACCTTTGTTCAGACATTCAGTGAGTTGGTAAACAACAACAAAAAAATATGGAGATACAGTTAACGGCAAGGGTATTGAGCATTTTTATACAAGGGCATCTTAGCAGACTTTTGCAGTCATCCAGAAGAAAGGGAGATATGTGCAGTAGTATAGAGAGTTGAAGAATGATCCTACAGATCTCTGATGCCAAGAACACACAATGAGGAAGAACACCCCTATTTTCAGTATTTGGTACAGGGAAAACTGGATATCCAAATACTAAAGAATTAAATTGACCACTATCACACACTATATATAAAAATAAGCTCAAAATGTATTAAAGATAATTATTTAAATCTCCAAATCATAAAATTATGAATTGAAACCTAAGTTAATTTTTTTTGACATTTTGAATGAGGTAAAAATACAGATAACCAAATGGAGGGGAAAGACAAACAGAGTTGCATCGAAGTATAAAGATCCATAGCTCAAGAAACAACCAACACAGTGAAAGGGCAACTTTTGAAAACAGCAGAAAATATATGCAACCCATACCTTTAACAGGAGGTTAGTATCAAAACTATATAAGGAACTCACGCGACTAAGTAGCACAAGAAATTTCAAAACCTATTTAAAAATCGGCAATGATTTGAATAGACATTTCTCAAAAAATGATACAAATAGACAGTTCTCAAAAAATAAGTGCAAATGACCAAAAGATACATGAAAAAACCCTCAACATCACTAATAACCAGCAAAGAAAAACTGAAAAGCACAGTGAGATGTCATTTCATTCCTGTTAGAATGCTCACTATCAAAAACACAAGAGGTAACAAGTGTTGGCAAGGCTGTGGACAGAAGGAAACCCTTGTGCGTTGTTGGTGGGAATGCAAAGACTGATGTAGCTATTATGGAAGAACAGAACTGCAATTCTTGAAAATATTAAAAATAAAGCTACCTTATTGTTTTAGTTACTTTTCTCTCGTTGTTGGGACAGAATACTCGACACCCAAAGTTAGGGGAAGAAAGGTTTATTAGCTCACAGTCTGCAGAGGTTTCAGTCTATAGTCCGCTGGGTCCAAAGCAGGGCGGCATGGCAGAGGGGCGGGCTGGCGTGGCAGACGGGCAGCCGACCGGCCGCAAAGTAAAGTGAGGAAAATGTAAGGAATGTATGCAAATAAGCAATGCAAACAAGCAGCTAGTTAGCTTCTTCCTGTATCTTTTATCTAGGCTACCTGCCCCCAGGGCGGCCCACACTCCCACCTCCAATCTCAGGCTCACATCCTTGATCCCAGCAGAACCATGCCAAACCGATCAGTGGATCAATTTAGTAATCACACACTCTAGATCCAGCTATCTCTTACCACATGAGGCTTTGGGGGGACATCTAGACACAAACCATAACACTTATGATCTAGAAATGCTACTTCTGGGTAAATATCTGAAGGAAATAAAATCAGCATTTTAAAGACATATCTGCTTTCCTTTGATAGTTTGTTTTCACGTTGCTGGTACAAAATACCATTCACCCATAATTTAAAGGAAAAGAGGCTTCTTTCACAAACTCACAGCTTCAGAGATTTCAGTCCATGGCCAGCTAATTCCAAGGCACAAACACCAGAGTAAAGGGTCAGGTGGAAGAAAACAACTCAATGGGGAATCAGAGAGCAGGGTAAGAACCAGAGAAGAAGGAGTCAGAGACTAGATATGGGTCTCAAAGTTATGTCCCCATGATTTACTTCCTGCAACTAGAACCTAGCTCCTCAAAGCCTGTTTACCTATGAACTTATCAAGAGGCTAACCCTGTCATGAGGTTAGTTTCCCTCCCTACAATCTACTCACTCCCTCCTGGAGTCTCTTAACCCAGTCAAATTATTAAGACTAACCAACCGGAAACCCTATGTTAATTTCAGCATTAATCACAATAGCTGTGATATGGGAACACCGGAAACATCTACTGACAGAGAAGTGCCTAAGAGAGTAGCACACATACACACACACACATACACACACACACACACAAACACACATACACAAAATCAAATGTTATTCAGCCTTATAATGTAGGAAATTCTGTCACTTGTGATGACTTGAAGGACGTGATGCTAAATGACTAAAATCAGGCTCCCAAAGATAAATACTGCATGGTTTTAACATGTTGAATCTAAAAAATTTCAAATTCATAGAAACAGAGAGTAGAATGGTGATTAATGGGGTTTGATTATAAGGTGATAATGGGAAGATAATGGCAAGGTTACAAAATCCAGTTATGCATGGTCAATAACTTCCAGAAATCTAATATGTGTGTGTGTGTGTGTGTGTGTGTGTGACTATAGTAAACAATATTGTATACCCAAATTTGATTAGAAAGTAAATCTCAAGTTTCATTATCACACAAAAATACATTAAAACATGAAGTGATAGATATGTCAGCTTGACTGCAGTGGATATTACACACGATGTCAAATATATATATATATATATTATATATATATTCTACCTATCTATATATATGTATAGCTATCTATAGAGATATAGATATAGATATAGATCTCCTCAGTAGTTCGGAAAAAATAATCCAGATGAGTAAGGAAGCAAAAGCATGTCCACTGTAGATATGCAGGTTGTCTCCAGAGGAAAGTGGGATTTCAATTCATGAAGTTGAGTGTGATTTCAAGGAAAAGAATGGGGAGACCAAAATGATCTGAACTGGAGACAGAACCCCAGAGGGGTTAATATTTAAAAATTGAAATATGAGGAAGAGCCCTGACAAAAGGCAAACAAAAATGGGCAGAAACTATGGAAGAACCGAAACAAAGGTAAAAAGTAGTTGCTAATAGGTAAAATTTCTGCTTAAAATATTTTATCAGTATATGTTTGCAATGCACACTAAATACTTCCATCACGGGGTATTGGTCCATGGACATGTCTCATTGTAATCCACTTACTTCCCTTCCCCTCCCCGCCCACCCATCTGTCTCTATCCCCAAATCCCTCACCCATTTTCATAAAGTCTATTTCCCTGTTTCCTCTCTTCTGTCTTTTGATTTTAAAATTATTTATAATTTAGTTTCTTCATATAAGAGAAACTATGTGATATTTAGCCTTCTGTGTCTGATTTCTTTAATTTAGCATTATAAACTCAAGGTGCATGCATTTTCCTACAAATGACTTGAATTTATCCTTCTGTATAGCTGAATAGCTCGCTTGCACTCTCTCCCCCACCCCCCACCCCCGCGAGAACGGAATCAAATTCAATGGTCAGGTTCAATGCTGACCTTACGAGGAAATTTGATTTGGTTCTTGTCGACTTTGGTTTGCAATTGTTTCTCGGACTTTTGGCTAAGATCAAGGGCAATTTGGTTTGAGATCAGAATTGTGGACAGAACTGAGTTCATGAGCTGAGGTACATACATATATATATATATATATATATATATATATATATATATATTTAATCCATTCATCTACTGATGGGACTACAGGCTACTTCCAAGATTTAGCTCTTATTATTTGTGCTGCTCAATATCACTAGTCATCAAGAAATAAAAATCACAACTAAATGAATATACTAACTCATAATCCCTATGATGGTGCATAATATATACATAATTATATACATACTCTTAAATATGTATTTAGCCACCTAATCCTTATTAGAGTAAAATTTAATAGCAGTCACATGGGCATACACAATTGGAAAAAGTGAAATAGAGATCCTAGTATTTTATTTTCTACCTTACTGGATCATCAGTTTTCCTCTCAGGTTGTAACACACTCTGCTTAGAAAATCTGTGAAAGTAGATCTTGTGAAAAAGAAATATATTTTAGTGTCTGCCATGCATATAACCTCTTTGAACTCTACTCACTTTTTGCTATCATGTATCGTGTTAGCTGTCACCTTAACTTTGACCGTCTCTCAGCACCAGATGCTCCAAGTGAAAATCTACCATGTCATTTGCTCGATATCTGATTCCCCCTCATCTCAGCAGCTCAAAGCTGGGCGAAAGTGGGATAGAACTCCTTCTCTATCTCCGTGAACTTTCACTCCTTACAAAATTAATACATCAGTCTAGGGACTATTGTGGGAATCTATTTCCCCAATACTTAGAACAGTTCAAGTGGAATTATAAGGTCAGAGTGGCCAGAATTAAAGTTATACCAAATGGAGTCTTCAACTTGAGTTAGTCCAAGCAGAAGGATAGGATTCCCAAGGCCAATTTTCACTTACAGCCTCACCCATGTTCATTCATAGATCGCCTTTTAAAAAATATATATCTGATGAAAGCTTCTAATCTAATTTGTTAAGACTATTTCATTCTTTCTCAGAGCATCAGCTCAAAGTAAAGAATACCATTATCTAACAAGATTCAAGTGAGCATGAGGCTGCTCAGTTATAGCCCTGTGATCATTACTTGTGACATGTCAACTTGCCTTGAATACAAATTGCTTACCAGACTAGCAAATGCAGTTTGTGTCTGTGGATGAGTGACATGTCAGCCGGAAATGTGAGGGGAAAAGATCCATCCCAGATGTTGGTGGCACTACAGGCTCATAACTGGGCAGAATAAAAAGGGAAAGAAGGAAGTATCTCCCTTTTAGAGGAGCTCAGATCTTTGTCATTGCCTTTGGACTTTAGTCTCTGGTTTCTTCATCTGTGGCAGAATCCTTAGTCTTCCTACACAGATTCACACCAGGAGTTCTACAGTGAACTTTCAGGCTTTCAAACTTCAAATGCTACTGGATCCTCCAGTTCTGAGTGTACAGATGACCATTTTGGATTCTTCAACCTCCAATTCCACTGATGGCTACTGGGGCTCTTCCCCTTCTGATTCTGTAAGCCTACCTAATAAATCCCTTATATAATTTTACATATATATATATATTTTTTTTTTCCTGTTCCTCTATGGAATCCTAACCGATACAAAACCATTAAGTATAAGTCTTTGAGCGCAGATCCTCCGAGTCTATAGATTTATGAATAAGAAGACAACTCATCTGTCCCCTCATTAAAAAAACAAAAAAAAAAACAAAAACAAAAACAAAACACCTAACAATGGTAGGAAAGGCATGATAAAAGCACTGTAGAAAATGCTACTCGAAATCTGAAAGCTGGAAAGTAGAAAGCACACGGGTGGTCACTGGCTAGTCAAATTTAAAATACAAATGCGAACAGACTTATATGTCCGCAATTAATTGATTAATTATACACCTCACATTTCAAACCTTCCAGGCTCCTATTTCTGTTCTCTGAGTCATCTTTCCTTTCTCATGAAAAGTAGCAAACAGTGCAGCATAGTTTCTTGATTTTATCAGACTGTTTCCTCCCAGTAGAAGTTATGATATTCAAAACTGCTTTTCATTTTGTGCATTCTTAGCCCTTTCAGTCCAAATTGGATATTTTTATGTAAATAGAATTATGTGAATAACTCTGTGGGTCTTCTTTGAATTTTATTAGGCCTCATACTATAATATGAAAATCTCTCATTTGTAAGCCCTTTTCTACATTAGGTTTATTCTGAAGTGCAGAAGTCATATTTTTCAATATTTAAAGGATCTTTTGTCCATCTGATTCAGTGTAGATCTTTAGACTGTGATTCCTTGTGGGGGACCTGAATTTGATCATTGCTTGAAAGTCACTTCTTATTTTTCACTTTGTTAATATGGAGGATTTCAAAAACGCTCAAATCCTTCATGTTTAACAGTACTTCTTTTTTCAGTTAATCTCTCCTAAGATTTTACTATTTGAGCAGCGAGAAGAAACGAGGCTCTGTTTAGGAAATCTTAACTAGATCACCCAGTTCATTAGCTACATTTTCTACTTTCCACACAATTGTAGGTCATGGTTTTGCTGCACTATCTTCTCTAAGTAAGGATCCTCTTTTTTCCACTTTCCAGCAAGATTTTTCCTACTTTCCTTTAAGGCCTCACTATTAGCCTCAACAATTTTCAAAATTCCATTTATACCGTGATTGAGGCATTATAAGCTTTCACTTACACTTTCCTTGAAATTCTTTTAGTTCCCAAATACTTCCTTTTCCCCAAACTAATCATGTACTTTAGGTTTGTGTTACAAAATCACTTCAAGTTATCAAATTCCATATTAGTCGTCTGTCCCTGTCTAACAAATGAACCCTGTACATAACAAGAGCAGCTGTACATAACAAACATGTATAATAGCACACTTCTGAAAGAAGTTTATCTAGGGAAGTTCTGGTTAAAAGTATCTCATATTTTTGGAGTCAAGTCCACCAGGGTTAAAGTAATCTGAATGTGTCACTGGGTTTGGAGAACCCTTTTTAAAGTTTACACATATGTATTTTAGAAAGACACTTTGGTTGCTCAAGACACAGAAATTTCTTTTCTTGAAATTGTTCACTTAATGTTACCTCAGTCCCCTGAAATAAGGAGAGGAAATGACAGAGTACAACCAAGTTAGGTAGAAGCTACAGAATCCATAACAAAATCTCAGAAGTAAACATACCACCATTTCTGAAATCCTTTATTTAATTGTTTATATAGACCAACCCTAGGAATGTGTGCATGGGCATAGGAGGTGCTGAAATATCGAGATGTGCATCAAAGGGAGTGATTTTGATGCCTGGCTGTTACGAGCACTAATCTTAATTTTACCTGTCTGATTTAGAGTTCCCATTATTAGAAGGATAGTTTCCAACTCTTCTCATGGTTAGTGTTGATATTCTTTCTATTGAAGTTCTCATTATTTACAAATCAAGTAAATTCACAAATGCTTTATACAATTGCAACTTCATTTTCCCTTACAATTTTCATGCAACATTACTGAAAATTAGTGCAGTATATTAAACCAAGTTAGACTCTGCAGCTAAACCTGTGTCAAAACTCTGATTCCAACATGAATTAGCTTTGTAATTATTGGCATGTTGTTTGAACTGTGATATTTAGTTTCAATATTTGTATTCCTTTAATGGGAATAATAATCCCTATCTGTCACAGAATTGTGTGCGGAATAAATGTTAATGCCTATAAAACAAAAAGCAGAATGCCAGGTACATAAATTCTCAGTTCATTTGAGCGCTCATTGCCCGTGGTATGATGCATGGCTTGTGGGCTCCTTGCTTTTTCAGGCATCGCCCTGCCAGGAATACACCTTGCCAGCCTTATGCTGTACATATTTATCCAGTCTTCAAGGTCCAGTTCAAATTTTCTTCTTTAATTCCTAAAACTCAGTTGGAGGCTACCTTTTCTTCTTCTCAATTCTCATGGCATATTACCTACATATTTATTTTGGTACATTTTCTACTGCATATATTTGATTACTTGAATGCATATCTAACATGCCCAGCTAGTCTGTCAAATCTCTGAGAATGGTTTATTTGTCCGATTCATCTTTTATTTCTCACAAGATCTATTAAAGTACCATGCATTTGCTACGAACTCAACATACTTTCTGCAAATAAAAAGAAATGTCAAAAACTCCTAAATTCTTCAGGTCAATTTCTATTATCTTGTTCAGATTATCTCTTTGATGTATCCCAAATATATGAAGACAAAGATACTGACTTCAAAATTACCTGATTGACAGTATTCCTGCTCTTTTCCACACGGTTCTGTTAATTTTAGTTTTTGTAAAAGTTGGTGCACATCAGTAGACCAGAGGCTAAATCAATCTTTTCTCAAGAAGAACAAGAATTTATTATCCCTAAGTGTCTGTGTCTTTTTATAATTGTGGTACAATAATTTAGCAGTATTGCACCACAGACTTTTCATTGGTTATTTTAGTAAGATCCCAGTACCTTTATACAAATGTGTGACACCTTTACTGTACACATCCAGGTATAGTCAACCGTTAGGTAAGGGTTGGTAAATCACTACATTTTGAGAACTAACACCTGTTTTTATGCTGTATTTCTTGCTTAGCAAAATCTTCTCTTGGATTTAACAGGCTTTGTTTTAATTGCCTGCTTTGTTGCCAACTCACAGTATTTATTATTTGATCACACGCAGTGTGAAAGTACATCAAAGGGAAAACACTTAAACAAGGCTCCACCAGGGCAAGGGCTTAAGAAGGTGCAGGTGAGCCAACACTGAAGCCCAAATAAAGAGCTATACCAACATAGAACAAAGAGAAGACACATAGAGGTCGATTTTGGAAAGTAGCAAGCATTTCTGAATTCTTAAATCAGGTTTTCATTTTATGGAGTCATGGTTTGAACCAATTTAAAACACAAAGCATGCAATGATACAAGAATTAGTAAACTGATTAATTTGTTTTTCAATAGGAAATAATTAGAAAGAGAGAAAGGCCATAACATTCTTTATTAATGCATACTACTTTGGGGATTTAAATTAAGCAACTTTAACACAAAGATTGCTGTTCCTGGACGCTGCATATTTATTAACAAAGATATGACAAATTGGTGAATACTTCTAAAGAACAAGGTATTTTCTGATAGACTTAAAATCATTCAGACCAATTACTTAACTGTGCTCTTAAGAATATCAAGTACTGCAGTGAAGAGAAATAACTTTCTAGTGGAGTCAGTCATAATAGAGCTGTGCTCAAAACCTTTACCTGTGTATAAAACTACGTTTAATACTTGACATTTATTTCTCTCACTGCTTTCCATTGGATGGAACTCTTTTTTTTTTTTCTTTATTCTTCTTTACAGTTCCATGGTTTGGATGTCACATATTATATTTCTACTCATAGCATGTACCCTTAAATTTTTGACGCACCTATTTGAGATAAAAGTCTAAGGTTAGTCAATACCACACTTCTTCCCTGAAACAAAATAAAAGCATTACAATTCCGAGCTGGAAAACTGGGCTGCCTAAGCAACAAGCACTCTCTCCTCCACTGCTTAATAAAAACAGAATGGTGGTCAAATAGTGAAAAATAATTAATTCAACGAAGATTAACCTACAGGTAGATAATAAATCATAATTGGTCCAAGTCAAACAGAAAAAAAAAAATATTTCCCTCTGCCAGTAATTGCTTGTGGCCAGTGGAATATAAGAAGTCTGCTTGCAAGGTAATGGGAAAGATGTCTTAATGTGATTAAAAAAATGTGATATGAAAGAAGATATTTTCCCTTTCTCTCTCTCTCTTTCTAATATTACATGTATTAGAACGGGGAATTTGAGCCACTGCTGTCATTTTCTAATCATGAGGGGCAACAGCCGAGATCCAGTACACACTGCAGAGTCCAAGGAGGAAGAGAGTCTGTGTCTATAGTGCCATAACTTTGGTGCTATACCACCCTGTATATTGTCAAGTTCTGTACATTTTTTATATATACAAAGAAAACTTTTGTATATTAATGATATATGACATGGTGCCTTGAAATATGTGTATGCTGTGGAATTGCTACATTGATCTAATGAACATTTGTGTGTGCTGAGAACATGTGAAATCTAGCCTCAGCAATTTTCAAGAATATATACATTTGTATTAACGCTAGTCACCACTGGAGCTCTTCACAGGCAAAATAATAATTATTGCCAATTGTCTGAGAAACTCTTAGCAAAGTATTTGGTTATGTCCAATCAAAACCAACAAAATATTTGAATATTCAGGTCGCCCTTATTTCTTACATATTAATTTCATGCAATTCAGACCTCTTGGTAGTATTAATGATTTATGTAATCAGCATCTAATTAGGTGAACAAAGATGATAAGCAATTTCTTTGTTAATCTTTAGTTCTTGGGTCTCATTGCTTTCATACTTCAATTTTCTGCTTCATGAAGTTTATCCTTTAATATTTACTTTAGTCTGTTTAATGACAAATTGTCTCACGCTTCACCTGAAAAAATAGATTCTTAACCACACTAATGAATGAAAATTTATATGAGTGGAATTTAATATTGACCATTATTTTCTCTTATCACCGAGAGATATTATTCCATTGTAAACTGCTTACAGTAGTTGCTATTAAGAGTTAATTATTCAAAAAAAAAGAGTTAGTTATTCTTGCTATTTGCCACAACTTGGTAAGAATTGTGTTTTAAGGCAGCTATCTATTATATTCTGATATACACTAATTTCACTAGATGTAGAATCGTATCTATTTAATCCTGTGTGGAAATTTTTGTCTGTCCTAAATAAGAGAATTCAAGATTTTTATTTGTGGAAGTTCTCAAATATAATGTCTTTAAATAGTCACAATGTTGAAAAAATATGTGGAACTGGTGTAAGACATTCTTGTTTTTTAGAATCGTTAAATCTCTATTCCATATCGATTATGTCTTTAACCTTCTATAATTTTTCTAGATAATTTCTTCAGCACATTTTTTCCTTTTCTATTTATGCTTTCATCTGCTGTTACTTGGATATTGTTTAAAAGTCTATTTAGTTTTTTAAGCTTCATATAGATACAATTTAATTTTAAAATATTTTAGAAGTGTTACTGGTACCTTTTACTAATCTTCCAGCATCTCTCCATTTCATATTCTATAGAATTATTTTGAATGCACCAATAGATTATTTGTTTCTATCATTTTAAACATTTGTATTTCATCGTTTCTAATAAATGTATTATTTATGGTTCTCAAGAGTTTTGTTTTTCTCTTTATTGTAACTCTAATTCTTCCTTATTGGTAGATTATTTCTTTCCATGGCTTAAGTTTTTTTGTTTTATTAATATTATTTTGCTTACTACTGTATCCTTTCTTAGGCATGTAAGCCTATGAGTCCTAGTATGACTCTGCATGCCTCAAGAGATATTTTGCTTTTGCTTCTGTCCTGAGGAATGCTGAATTTCAGAAAAGTTATGTTTATTTATCAGCTTGCTAGTTTCCAGATAGATATAACAGACATTAAAAATTCAAACTCCAAATTAATATGCAGGCAAGCCCATGGTTACAAATTCTCTGAGGATCTTTTTTTCTACTCCTACTCCACCCGCTGATAGCCAAGTTTCCTTCTCATCTCTCTTTGAATATAAGTAGAATTTTCATTATATTACACAATTCAACCTGCTTGTAACTTTTAGAGGATACCAACTCTGTCACATACTCACAGTTTTGATCTCCTACTCTTAAAATCCAATGTTCTCATTTTCTACAGTTATTATATCGTTATAATAAAAATGTTGAAAATGAAAAAAATAGACATGTAGGTTTGTGTGTGTATATATATCTATATATAATGTACAGATTAGAATCTTGCAGCCCTAGAACCATCTTTTCATTCAGAGACCAGGTTTCTTAGTTACTTTTTCATTGTTCAGACAAAATACCTGATACTCTCAAGTTAAAGGAGAAGAGGCTTATTTGGCTCACAGTTTGTAGAGGTTTCAGTCCATAGTCAGCTGGCTGCAAGGCAGGGCAGCACAGCAGAGAGGGATGGGAGAGGAGAAACAGTCTATGGAGGGCAGGAAGGAACCAGCAGCTTCCTTCCTCTTTCCCCTTTTTATTCCATTCAGGCTACAAGTCTATTAGTTGGTGTCACTCACACCCAGGTGGTCTTCTCTCTTCAGTACCATCACCCACACACAGAACAATGCTAAATCAATCGGTGGACTAATCCACTATCACACACCCCTGTTCCAGTCACTCCCCAAAACCCCACCTGTAAGTGCATGAGGCTTTAGGGAGACATCTGAATATAAGCCATAACACCAGGAGATTCTGTATTATGGTAAATTTAAATGTATGATGTTAGTTCCCATTCTGTATGCATTGTAGGATAATCAAGTGAAAGAAAGAGAGATCCTGTAATAAATGATTCCTTCAAAGGACAATGTACTGGATGAGTCTGACACAGGTTATATCAGAAATTGAGGAAGCTAGCAAATACTAGATGGATAACATGAGAGAACCAAGGTACAAACTTGAATGAAATTTCACTGGCCTAAGATTGGGCAATTTGTACATCAACGTTGGTAATAACTGCAATCGATTCAAACCCAACAAACAGGTTTAACTTACACACAATTTCATTATTGGCATTTGGCAGATACTAGGGAAGTAAGCCACAATTCTGAAACCTGGAAGGAAAATACTCAGCTTTGTGTCTTGCTTTCCTTATACTAAATATGTTTCAAGGTCTTACAAGAATTTCACTGTCCCAGCACTGTGACGGCAATGCATGTACCCACGGAGACCATGCAGGCAAGCCTTAACTGCTTCAAGCCTCGGTCTTGGTGTCATACCATGTAATACTCCCAGGACATGGGAAGACAAATAGTCATCCCAAGAACTGCCACCGGCTGCTTCTTACCCATCATCCTTTTTCCAGGGAGGCTTTCACGGGGCATGTGCACATCACCTCCCGGGTCCTGCCTTGCTACTTCCTCTATGATGGTACAGTTTCAGGTTGTATAACCCATCCACTACACTATGAAACTGACTTCTCAGCAACAGGGCATCCCATCACTTGGCTGTCATTTCATCTGTTTTGTTTTGGTGTTGTTCTTTAGCACATGGCTTGTGTTACTGGGAAAAAATACAATTAAACCACCTAGATTCATTTGTTCTTGGTTGATGTTTTAAAATTCACTAATTTTGGAAGTCACAATGCTGGGTAATGCATTGTCACTCTCCTACTATCGATGCCATACATGACACCTCTGACTACAGCTATCTCTCCTTGCCCAACAGGGAAAAGGTGCCTTTCTCGATTTCCCAAGTCCTCTGGGAGAAAAGTAGGTATTTGCTGTAATCCCCTGATCTCCAGGGAAAATACTGCTTTTTCATCCTAATAAGTAACTGCAGAATTAACTGTTCCTGAGAAAAGGAACCAGCATGATATAAGTCATAAGACTTTGTGATCAGAAGCTTTTCTTTAGAGTTGTAAAATCTGGAACATCAACAAAACCAGCCTGTGCCTCAGAAAAGCAGACCACTTCAAAAGTGTAACTGTGCTAGAAATGAGAACTACCTTGGTGCACGACTGTCTGGGGAGCATCTTTACCACTGTCTATATAAGGCTTCCCTTGCGCCCCCCTTAGCAAGAGGGTCTTTATTGGTGACAGCCTTCATTTTCTTTAATTTGCTAGTTTTCCAAATGAATCTTTTGGCTAGCCCCAACCACTTGTTCATGAGACTCTGGACTTCTCAAGTGGCAAGCAATGAACATGGATTCATGAATACATGGAGAGCAGACACCATTTCTGGCCTTCTTACTACTCTCTAGATAAGTAATACAGTGTCTGAATCGGTGCAGGATCATTATTCCTTCACTAGACAAAATCAGTTAGATTTTTTAATAAGGGGCACCAAGTAGATGAAGTGGGGATGTTCCTTTTTCTAAATATTGTTCTAGTCATAAATATACAAAGAATACAAAATCAAAATATCATCATTATACATTATACAACCCTTAATGAAATAATAAATCTAGATAGTGATTATGAATGGCTACTAACCACACACACACACACACACACACAAGGAATCCAATATTATGTTCCTGTTGATAAAATTACAATGTGCTATCTATAAGGTGGTTTTATCAAAAGAGTATTTCAGTCCATTGAAATTCTTTCTCTTCACAATGTTCAATTGCCTGAACTGTGATTTGCCTCAGAATAATAAGGTTGAAGAGAGGAAATTAGGAGGTTCAGATTAAAAAGGATTTTGAGTTGATGATTATGGAAGCTTAGTGGTAGTACATGGATATCATAGTATTACATCTACCTTGGTATATGTTTTGAAATGTTTCATAATAATGATAGTAACAACAGTAATAAATACTTTTTAAAGGAGTGGTGAAGAAAACAAGAGTTTTTAATGTATCTACGTATTATGGCTGTTGCAAGTAGATGATCATAAAAATTTACTGGCTGATATTAAAGCCTGCTGAATTTAAAGAAAAGAGATACCATGTTCATAGATCAAAATATCTAATATTTTAAAAATATTGCTTCCACCTAAGTTAATATTTAATTTCAATTAACTGTAATCAAAAATTTAACTGTATTTGTAATGTTACTTGCCTAAAATAATTTCAACTTTATACGAAAATTTAAAGGAAAAAGTGTAACCATTACAATTTTGAAAAAGAAAAGACTGGGAGGGCTTGCTTATTGATATTTAATTTAAAAGTGCTAAGAAGCAAAGAAAGTATGAGGAATCCACTGAAATATATCTTGACTTAGTATAATTTTTGTATGTGTTTTATGTGTTCTTTGGCATATTAGTCTGGTTTTTAATCGGTACACATGATAATTAACTTTATATAACCTTACAAGATAAATAAATTAATATGAGGCTGGCAAAATAAAGGGGGATTGTAAGGAAGGGAAAAATAGAATTGAAATGTGTTATGTACATGCACCAATTGCCTACAGTGAATGTAATCACTATATACTGCAAACATGTACTAATAAAAAATTAATACAAAAAATGATAATCATGAAGGGGTAGAGGTATTGATTGATGAAATTAAATTTAGAAGGCCAAAAAAAAGAGCAGAGTACACACTCAATTCTGACAGAAAAGACATAGTGCATAATCGAATGACATATTTTGATACAATGGATGAGTAGGCACAAGAAAATATATTCAATTTATGGATGTTGGGTAATTAATTATTCATGTTAGAAATTCAATTTCTTCTTGTATCTTACATAAAACTTAATTCCAATTGGATCAAGGACTAAATTTCAAAGAACACATTTTAAGTGCTTTCAACGCAAAACATTGGTAAATACCTTTATGAAAAGTATTTTTGAAAAAAAAGGTATTTTTGAAATAAGAGAATTTGATACAACCTATTTCATTAAACTAAAAATTTTACATTAAAGTGATAATAACTATTTTAAAAATGGGAAAAGATATTTTCAAAATATATCACTTCAAATAAGAAACAACATGTATGCACAGGAGGAAAAAAATAGTTGAGAACGGTTACCATGAACATGAACACACATTACACAGAAAAGGATCATGAATGACCTATGTTCATAATGAAAGTTGCTCAAATGGTGGATTAAACATAGGAATGTAAGTTGTGATCACAACAGATAACAATTTATACTCAATATATGAAAAATTAAATCAGCAATTGTTAATAAATTTGAGGATTCAAAGCCTCTTTTATACACTGCTTTCAGGAATATTAGTTGGTAAAATTATTTTGGTAAAATAACTTGGCTTTTAACTCACAAATACAAACATTTGTATGTAGCTCAACAATAGAGTATAAACTGGTATTCATATGAAAATTCACATACCATAAGGCAGAAGGATTTTCTCTCCTCAAAATACATCTGAAAAACTCTTGTTTGTGTGCAACAGAAAACATGGGTAACAAGAGCACCCATGACAGTAGTGTTTGTTTTTCAAAAGCCTAGGGATAATCTAAATGACCTGACAGGCAATTGTAACATGGCCTGCACAATATCACAGAGGAATTACACAAACATTAGAGTAGAAAATCCTAAAGAATGTGTATGCACTATGATATTTTTTGTACAGATCAAAAATAAAACAAAGTAACATTTTCAGGCATTCAGACATATGTGAAAATATGGTTGTTAAGTACAAAATTCATAATAGAAATCACTCATTGGAAGTAAGGAATAGGTCTCTCACTGAGTACTTGCTTGTATTAACTGCTAGGGCTACCATGACAAGCTGCCACAGACACGGTGGCTTAAAATAACAGAAATTCATTCTCTTGTCATTTTGGAGGCTAGAAGTCAAAAACGAAAGAAGGAGAAATTTGAGTCATTTGTAGGAAACTGGATATACCATGAGAACGTAATTTTGAGTGAAATAAATCAGACACACAAGTTTAAATATTGCATGTTTCTTTCTTACATGAGAAACTCAAAGAATAAATAATTAAAAAGCAAAATGAAAGATAGATAATAGGAAACAGGGAGACAAATCTTTTGCAAATGGGAAGGGGACTGTTATGGTTTGTGTCTAGATGTCCCCCCAAAGCCTCATGTGGTAAGAGATAGCTGGATCTAGAGTGTGTGGTTACTAAATTAATCTATTGATTGGTTTGGCATGGTTCTGCTGGGATCAAGGATGTAAAACTAAAATTAAGGGTGGGAGTGCTACCCGCCCTAAGGGCAGGTAGCCTAGATAAGATACAGGAAGAAGCTAACTAGCTGCTTGTTTGCATTGCTTATTTGCATACATTCCTGGGATTCCTCACTTTACTTTGCTGCCGGTTGGTTGCTGGTCTGCCCTGCCTCTGCCATGCTGCCCTGCCTTGGACCCAGCGGACTATAGACTGAAACCTCTGCAGACTGTGAGCTAATAAACCTTTCTTCCCCTAACTTTGGGTGTCGGGTATTCTGTCCCAACAACGAGAGAAAAGTAACTAAAACAGGGACCAAGAGATGGAGGGAAGAAAAAAGACAGAGAGGAGAAGGGGATGAAAAGAAGAGTGAGATGTGTTGTGTACATGTACCAACTCCCCATAAGGAATGTAATCGCAATGTACTGCAAACATGTAAAATGCAGAATCACAAGTAAATTAAAAACAAGACGTCGGCAGAATGGTATTGTTCTCTTTTAAGGTTCTAGGCAGAATCCTTCCCTGCATCTTCAACCTTCTGGTACTCTAAGATATTCTTATCTCTGCCTCCATCTTTACATAGTGATCTGCCCACTGTGCCTGTGACTCTCCATATTTCTCTCTTCTCATACAAAGGGCCTACTACACTTAAAATGACAGTATATTCAAATAAAACCTACGAGGTTAGGGCCTCAATGTACAGTACCCTTTTGGTGGATGCAATTCAACCCATATAAGTACTGAATAGATATTTATTGAATGAATAGTAGTTAAATGAATTATCAATTTCATGTGTGTGGGGGGTTGTTCTATCCATTTATAGAAACAAAAGTGTTCAAAGAAGTGAAGGCAAGATAATTATTAACATGAAGTTAAGAAAATATTGCTCTCTCTCTCTCTCTATATATATATATATATCTCCTAGAATGAATATATATATATATATATGTGTATATATATATATATATATATATATATATATATATATATATATATATATATATATATATTTCATGAACCTTTTCTGTACTGAACTTGGAATTTGGGATACAGAGAAATGAAGAAGCAGGCCATATTTGGTTTGACAGAGAGAGAGAGAGAGAGAAATTCCTTTGTTCCTTCTTTCTTTTCTTTCTTTCCTTCCTCCCTCCCTCTCTTCTTTCCCTCCTTCTGTTCATCTGTACTTTATAGAAGAAATAACTTGTACAGCCATAGATAAACTTTGGTGCTCATATGAACAAAGGGAATAGATGAATCAAGGTGGATATGGAAACATGAATTGTAAATCCTTCTAGAGACAGAATCACACAAGGAAGAATTACCCTACCCCTACTATCAATAATATCCCCTTTAAAGAGCAGTAGCTTAGGCCAATAAAACTTCATCCTCTGGAACTGGACAAGTGGGACTTGACCTAAATTGTGATTCTCTTAGCAAAAATAAGGAGGGTAGCTGGTAGGTAGACAACTAGTAGTGCCTAATACAGTTCAGATCAATCCTTTGTTGAGCAAGCACAATATGATAAATTCTCTGCTAAGCAATCTATTTTATGTAATTTTTCACACAGAAAGCATGAAGGAAAATTTAATTATTACTCACATTTTGTAAATAAAGTGACTGAGTCTCAATTTGAAAAAAATATCTCTTCCATAAATTCAGATAGCTCTCAAACTGAGCATCATAGAATCTTCAAATTTCCATTAAAAAAAAAGTGGAGGGCTGGGGATTTAGCTCAGTGGTTAGAGTGTTTGCCTCACAAGCATAAGGCCCTGAGTTCGATTCCCGGTACCAAAAAAATAAAAATAAAAATAAAAATAAAAAAGTGAAACTCTATTCTGATGAAATATACAACATGTAACAAACATCTCTGACCTTCCCTTTTCAAATTGATAAATAAACAACATATAAAAATTCTTGATGCCTCATGGAATCCAGTCCCTCATTCTTTTATGAATGATGATTATTAAATTTCTGGGGCTATCCTTGAAGCACGTATAACCAACTTTAGAATGAATTTCAACACCTAGCTCTGCTTTAAATAGTCCTTATTTTCAATATCTGCTGTAACCAGGGTACTTTTACCACTGATATTTGCAAAGGAAGGAAGGACTTTTGCAAAGCTTCATAATATCAAATATGTTGCAATACTGTATGCATCAGTAAATTGCATTTCCAGTTTGTCCTCAATGTCAAGAAAATACTCAGCCAAATAAATTAGCAAGCAAATAAATCACTTTAATTATAATAAATGCCAGTTTCTCTAAATATATTTCTGGCAGCAAATAGCTTCCATTATTGACTTTTTGCAAGAGTAATTTCAGAGGAAGCTCTTCTCAGTAAAGTTGGGGGTGCCAGGCTTTGAACTACTACTCCTTGTCTATGGACATTATACTCCATTTTGATTTTTCCACCATGGAAAAACTAATTTTCAATTTTAAGACATTTAACCTGATACATTCATTATGAATTTATCCATTTTGTAAATTATCCTCTACATAGTGACTGATAGGCTAAATTTAAGCTTACAATTTTCTATGGTGTAGATAGAATAAACATGTCCCAGATTTTTTAAAAAGTTACTGTCTTTATAGAATTACACTATTTTACATAGTATTCAAATGAGAAAAATTTTGCTTTCATTTTTTCATTTGCACTGTATTTTTCTCCATTAGGAACATTTTATATATAATGAGAAGCAGTTACTCACAGTAGATATGTTAGAGAATGAATAGAGAATAAGCTCAACATCAAGAATTCATATAATTTAATGACTGATGTGAAGCATGGAGAATAATTTATTAAGGATAAAACCTGAGTTTTGAAGTGTTACTTATTCAGTAAATGGGATATCATTAATTCTTCAATAAGAAAAGGAATTCTCAAAATGGAGAGCTGAAGGTGGGGAAGGGAAGGAGGGAGAGAGATGCAGGGGGGATGAATCTGTTTTTGATATTTTCAGATTTTGAGATATCTGTGGGACATATAAAAACTGACATGTGAAACACAGTTGACTGAGAGTCTAGAGTTCAAAAGAGAAGTTTGAGACAAAACAATAACAATAGCATAAGTAGTACAGTTGAAATAACTCAGATTGATATAGATACAATGAAATCTGGAAAAATATAAAGCGTGGGAAGAGGACAAAAAATACTTTAGGCCTATACATCCAACTGGTCATTTAACAGATACACAGACACACACAAGACACACACACACACATACTTCATCTGTTCTAGCTATAATTCATTGCTCACAGATTTTCCAAAAGTGCCAGTGTACATGCAATCCCTTCTATTTGACATGTCCCTCCCGCCCCCCCCAATACTCCCTCTTGTTATTCTGTACATAGTTCATTTTCATTTTTCCAGAAATGAGTTTAGCATCAACTAAATTGAATACCTTATACATATACCTATCATGCTATTTGTTATGGAATAAATTGTATCCCTTCCTCCCCTCCAAATTCATTCATGCATTTTGAGCATCCACCATTCAGTGCCTCAAAATGTGACTACATTAAGTGTATGGCCCGTGAAGAGCTAATTAAGATACAAAGGAAGACCCTCAAATAAGTTATAATCCAGTATGAGTGGTTTCCTTATAAGAGGTTGGGACACAGTAACATGCACATAGGAAAGACGTGAAGCCACAGGGAGAAAATGGCCACGTACAAAACAAGAAAAGGGGCCTCAGGAGAAAACGACATTGCTGATGCATTGATCTAAGACTTGTATTCTCCAGAAATATGAAGAAATACGTTTCTAGTATTTAAGCCATCCATTCCATGTTACTTTGTTATGGCAATCCTAACAGTGTATACATAGTGTAATACATGTTGGATTTTCTACACATAGCTAAAATGAAAGCAACATCCTGCCCCTGGAGCACACCAGTATTTCATGTTGACTGGGAGGTAGTGGGTAAAGGAAATGTGGTATGTACAAACCATGAAATATAATCCAGCTTTTACAATGAACAAGATCCTGCCACACACTTTAACATGGATGAGTATGGAGGACATGGTTGTAAGTGAAATAGTCACAGAAGGACAAACACTATGTCATTATACTTATGTGAGGTAAATCTGTAATGTCAAACGCATAGATTAAGTATGGTTAACAAAACATTACTATGCACTTCATAATTTAAGAGGGCATATTTCATGTTAAAAGAGTCAGGTGTGAAAGAGTGCAAAAGGACCCTCTGTGCTGGAGATCGGAAGGGTCTAGAGGAAATTAGAAGGCCTGAAGCTCACTGATGAGTCCAGTGCAATTCCATATCAGGAAGCCAAAGAGTCATCTGAGCTGCAAGGCTGAAGAGTCTGCCCTGGAAGCCTGGAGACCTATGTCCAAAGGCAATGGCCAAGACTGAAGCTCCTCTGAAGAAACAGAAGTGTGGCTTCCTTCTTTCCCTTCTTATTCCACTCAGGCTATAAGCCTATTGTTTGGTGCCACTCACACCCAGGGTGGGGCTTCCCTCTTCAGCAAATCCATTCCCCACACCCAGAATTGTGCTGAACCTATCAGGTGAGCATTTCTTATGCAAGTTGACACCACAGTTAACCATCACAGGATCTTTGAACTCATGCCTAGTTGACAGCCCAAGTGCGCTGGGCTACTGAAGGGAGTTGTTGAGAGACAGAAGGACAGATCAGAGATGGACTGTGATAAATAGGGTTTACTAAGGCATTAACAGGAAAGGATAGAACTAAATGAGACTTACTAGAAGAAAGTCTCAGTGGCAGTAGGCTGGACAAGAAGTCATCAGAAGGTGTGTGGAATGTCCAATAGGGTGAGGGGATGGATTGGTTCATAGCTGAAAGTTCCCGTGGCATTAGTCCAGATGGGAAATTGTCAGACGACTTAAAGTGTTTAGCAACTCCGTAGTGTTCTCTTCCACATTCAGTTATTGTAGGGTTAGGGAGGGTATTTATGCAGCAAATTACATAACACTGACACTATAAACTTGCTTTTTTCCATTTTATGACCAGTATTCCAAGGAATTTTTTTTTTTAGATTTCTATTAAAATTACACAAACTTACAGGCCATCACACAAGCATACAGACCACAATACACGGTGCCTTTTGCTTATGACAGTGAGCAATGCAAACAACCACATAAATGCAGCATTAAGCCACAACTACATAAAGTTGCTGTACTACCTTGTGTGCGTGTCACTGATTTAAATTTAGGTTATTAGGTTCTTATTTTTAAGATATCATGATTCCTCTGGATTCCCATTCTCCTCCCCCTTTGCCCTCTTCTTGTTCCCTTGGACCCTTTGCCTACTACCTTAGATCTGACCCTTTGCCTTTTTGTATTCATTGTTTACTCTTCTCTTTCGTTTGTACTTTGCCTCACTCCAATGAGGGATACCAGATGGTATTCAAGCTTGCAAGTCTGCTATATTTCACTCAACATTATATTTTTCAAGTCCATCCATTTTCCTATAAATGACTTTAGTTTGTCATTCTTTATAGCTGAATAGTATATTCCATTATGTGTAGATACCACATTTTGCTTATCCAGTTATCTATTGACGGGTATCCTTCAGGTAAATTTTGCCTGGAGTCTCATCCCTGTTAACAATGTGTCTTTGGCTTTGCAAGGGCCTTGGGAATGCAAGAGGGGCATTTCAGGAGCATGGTGCTAAATCCCCCAGTATTTCTCAGGGAAAATAAAACCCACAGTGCATACATTTTGATTGTAAGTGATACCATTTTATCCTTGATCACTACCCCTCGTCCTCCACAAGATTCAACAGCAGAAGCTATGTACTTAGGGTCATTATGATAGATGATTTTAAGTTAGTTTCTGTGGCATCACAGTATGAAATAAGACTTTGATCTCTCTGTTTCAAGAAACAAATTGAGAGTGAACTTCCATTGTGAATTATAGCAAAGATAAGGGCATAATTTTATTTTGTACTGCTTCCCTTTCCCACTTTTCGTCTACTATTTCTTTCTTCATTCAATGAAGATATAATGGGAAAAATTTAGGCCTCCTGTTTAGGAGCAATACAAGGCCAGAGTTTACCTGCTAGTTGACAGATGGTAGTAATGGGCTCAAGGGAAATGAAATATTAGATATGATCCACACTCACCCAATTGCTTGTTTGTTTTAGTATGAGTATATCACCAAAATTTCACTGTACATATTTATATTTAAAGAACGTAATTTATCTGAAATTCACATAATTAAACTGAGTTTCTTATGTTTCTATTTCCTAAAACTTGTGACCTCAGCTCTATTCTCTCCATACAGAAACATTTCAGACATCCAGGGAGACCATATTTTCATATTTCTGAGTCTTGTAGGTCCTTGTAGTCCCATTTGGCTCTCATTTCTATGTGAAACTCCAGGTTACCCTTTAGCTGAGAACTTCCAGGTTCACCTTTCACCCAGCTAAGCCTCCATAATAATATATTCTCCAAGAAGAACTGGTATACTAGTTTCTATTCTCTAGCCATCAGAATTTTGACTGAAAAAGCAGAATCTATTCACCCAGGACGTTGTATATTAGTAAGTGAAAAAATTTTGTAGCTTAGATGACTAAATTATTTATTAAAAATGACTGTACTGAAATTCGGCAAAGAGAACTTCTGCTGCACTGTGTATGCTTATATCCAACAAGCAGTCCTATTTTAAGAATGCTGCTTGCCAGTGGGAGCAGAAAGACAAATAAGATACTGTCTCTGCAGTCCAGAGCAGTGGACACTTGTGGAGAATACAAATAAATCATAACAACTCATCTTATTTTGTAACCATTCCATCAGTAAATATTTCTGGCAAGTACTGTTCCGGGTGCTGAAAATACTGCAACAGACAAAATATAAAAATCTGTCTACACAAGTAGTTGTAACATTTAACATACCAAAAGGAGATATCTGCTGTGGTGAAAAGAAATAAAACAGAGATGTAGGATACAGGATGCAACAGAATGGACACATTGCCGCTTCCATTATAATTCCAAGAAGATGCCATTTGAGTAAAGCCCCAAAGATGATGAACCATGGAAACACCAAGGAGAAGGAAGTTGGTGAAGTACACAGGTGCAAAGATATTAGGATGCTTGTGTGTTTGAGAAATATTCAGGATCCCAGTACAGATAAAACAATATCAAAGAGGGGAAAGAGATGGATTTTAGCTAAAAGGCTTTCATACCATCACACTCTTTATGTTCCTTTTCTTCTTTTTATTTTCACTGCACTTTGCACCATCTGAAACATGTTCTCTTTTAATGGTTTATTTGTCTTTAGAAATGGATAAGGCAGATTGTGGCAAGTGATGATGGACTTTGCCTTTTATTCTGAGTAAAATGCCGTGTCCTCCTTTTAATTAAAGGAGTGAAATGCTCCACTATGTTGTAATAGAATCATTCTATTTTCTGAGAGTAGATTACAGGGAAAGAACAAGGGCAGAGAGATCAGTTATGTGGGTAGGATAATAATTCAAAATAATTTTCAGTGTTTTCTGGGATCCGAGTGGTAGTAATGGAGCTGTTACAAATGGGCATATTTTGGAAGCATTTCATGACAGATCAAATGTGGGATATGAAAGAAAAGGAGGAGTAAAAATATAAGTCCAGGGGCTGTGGATGCCGGTCGGTGTTAGAACACTTGACTACTACATGCATGGCCCTGGACTGACACACAGCATCAGAAGGAAAAAGCGATGACTGCAACGTTCTGGATACAAGCAACTGGGATTGCGCGATTGGGATTATACCATTAACCGGGATGGAAACAGAATACAAGATGGTATAGGAGGAAGATTATGAATTCTATTTGTTGACAAGTCTATCAGATTTTATAAATATACATATTAAGTAGGACATTTAAGTCCTTGATACGGAGAAGTCTGAATTCCAGATATGAATTTAGGAGTAATCCTGAATAAATCTGGTATTTAAATCCACAAGGCTTGATGAGGTTCTTTATGGAGTGAGTATAGTTGGGATGGAGGGAAAATACTGAATTCTGGAGCACTTCAGACATCAGAGAGCCAAGGAAAGGAGGCAGTTCAAAGAATTAAGGCCCTTCGACACTGTGAAATGCTGCTGGCAAAACAACCAGGAAAGAACAAGAAAACAAAAACTGGATTTAGCAATAAGGAGGTCATTTGTGTCCTTGGAAGAACTGTTTTTGTATCATAGGCTTTATTAGAGCCTGATTGCAATTGATTTTATGGTGAACAGGAGTAGAGAACAGGGTAATAGCTGGAGGGTAATAGGAGTCAAAATATTTCCGAGCAGCATGTGAAATGAGGGGATGATTAAAAAGAAAAAAACAAAAGAATACTTTGCATATTAACTCATCTAATCCTCCCCAAACCCCACAACACAGTATCTATTATTTCCAGTTAACAGATAAGAATGATCATAGTTCTGAGGAACAAGTGATTAATTCTGATCACAGGGATCAGCAAAATTACATTTGAGATGGAGTTTTTGACAATATTGGAATAAGACAAACTTCAATATTCTTAAAAGTGAGGAAAGATATGTTAGTCAGACGTTCATTGCTATGACCAAATGCCCAACACCAGCAACCTCAAGGAGGAGAGGTTTAATTTGACTCACAGTTTTAGGGGTTACAGTCCATAGTAAACTGGCTCTAAGGCATCTCTTGGTTCTGGTTTAGGTTCAATCCAGATGTCACTTCAGCACATTTTTTCCACTCCAAGCAGCGGTGATGTGTTGTTCCCGCACATTGAAATGACATGCAGAGTTGGTAAAAATATCCTTGCCAAGATGCTACCCTATACCATATCAACTCTGCCACATACGGGCCATATCTGGACATCTAAAAATTTTTATTTGTGTATTTTTGTTTGTTTGTTTGTTTGTTTGTTTGTTTAGAGACAGGGTCTCTCTGGGTAATCAAGGCTGGCCTTGAAATCACTGTGTAGCCCAGGCTGACCTTAAACTCATGGAAATCCTCCCACCTCAGCCTCCCAGATATTGCCATTACAGGCATGCACCATCACACCCAGATTGTAAATAACATTTTTAAAACTTCCACGATGACTTCAGATGTATAGTGAGGATTCAAAAACATTAATTCTCAGACCTTGGTCCTTGAAGTTATGGGCATATATCCAAAAACCTTTGAGGGATTTAAAACTTGAGTCTGTAAAAATGAATGACCCATATGAATCACACAGAAAATGTGATATTGCAGCATGTAAAATACATAGATGTTTTTGCTGCATTTTAAAAGGACATAGATATTTTGAGAGGTGTTATGGCTTGTAGCTAGATGCCCCTCCAAGGCCTCATGCAGTCATAGGGGGACCTTTTCAGAAGTGGCTGGATCTAGAATGTGTGATACTGGGATTAAAGATGTGATGCTGGTATTGATTCACAGTGCAATGCTAGGATGAAGGGTACTCTGACTCTGAATGTGAGTGCTCCCCATCCTAAGGGTGGGTAGCCTGGATAGAATATAAGAGACAGAAAGAGGGTTGCTGCTTGTTGCTTGCTGCTTGCTTCTTCACTGATTTGCTGCCTTCTGCCTACCGTGAACTGTTTTTCATCTGCAATGCCCCTCTGCCATGCCATCCTGCCTTGGAGCCGTATGATTATGGACTGAAACCTCTAAAAACTACAAGCTACAATAAGCCTTTCTTCCTCTAATTTTGACTGTTGGGCAATGTTGGGTACTTTGTCTCAGCAATGAGAAAAGAGTAACTAAGGCAGGGGTAAATTTTACCACACTATTAGAGGCATGATAGTCTTCTTTCAAGTATTTGCTTTAACAGCTGATACTAAAAATGCAATTAAAATTAAGAGCTATGAATAGTAGAATAAAAGACACCCCAAGACTGTAAATGATTATCATCCATTTGCTACTCATGGTAGCATTTGCTAAACAGATTGGTTCCAAATGTATATGGAAGCATTAAATCTGATTTTCCTATTTTTAACTTTACAATGCATAATAATATGTTTAAATATCTATGAGAAATGCTGCAATAAAAACAGCTGCTTTTTAATTTGTCTCATCAGCATTCCCAAACGTGCTTGAGCACAGAACCTTTCCTCCCTTTCCAAGGACACACATTAATATCCCAAGAGACACTGGTTTCCCAAAATATATTCAATCTTCTAACTGGGATTACTACAGAAGGGAGAGTATAATAAAACCCCAGATGCTTTCTTTCACAATCAAAGTACTTTGGCAAGTGGTACAATTATCTTTACAACCAATTGTACACTTTCTTATGTGGTTTCAATAGTTAAAGGGACTGAATCCTGCTGTTTACTTTTTAAAAATGAAGTACTACTCATGATAATATCAGCATTATTAATAATAAAAGTTAAATTCATTCAATGTGCCAAGCACTATTCCAGGCACAAGATTTTACCACACAATTCTAGGCAGTAGTTACTCTTATTACCGTCCTTATTTTAAAGATGAGATACTGAGCCAAGTAGAGTTCATGAAATTTACCCAAGATTATAAAGCCAGTAAGTGGCAGAGCTAGGTTTTTAGCTCAAACCTGTAACTTTGAACTGTTTTCTCTTAACTCTTTGTACATACACATGTAAAGTTAATAAACTATATTAAGCTACACCTATGCACTAGGAAACTAGATCTCATATTTCTAGCTAAATAAGACCTGAACTTTACAATGTAGCAATGTTGCATATTTAAATGTAGTATAATCTGCAAAAGGATGAAATTGCTTTTTATTAAAAATTGATGATGGCTGAATAACATAATTTAAGTAATTTTTTTAGCTTATAACATATCTGTAATTGAAATAAAACCTAATGTAATCCCATATACACAATTATTTTCTGTAGTAAGAGCAAGCAATAGTGATAGTCATACTATTAGTTGCCAAATTCTTGTTTTTCCTAAACTATAATGTCTTGAACTATCAGTAATGCATTCTATGACATTTGTCTTCTAAATTTTGTAGAAAAAATGAAATTGTCAATTGTTTCATCACTCACTAGCTCTTCTTATAAATTATAAGTAGAACTTAGAAATAGCGAACTATTTAATGACAAGGAACCTGCTATGTTACACTGAATTTCTCTATGATTTCTCCTCAAATGGAGAATTACTGACTTTTTGCTTTTCACCTTTTTATCATCTGAAGCTTGTATATCAATTTCATGCATAATACATATACCATCCCATTAATAAGACAGTTGATAAATAGAATACATTTAATTTGAATGAGACATCAACTTTAAAGCCAGGCAAATTTTGCTATATGCATTTTAGATTGTATATTATTTGATTTCTCTTTTCCTGAAGAATGAGATGATAAGATCTGCTTAATCTTAGTCTCAGTTTTAACTAACATGCCCTAAATGTTATCTTGTGTGACAATTTGATATGGCTTCTATGTCAGATCATAATGGTGTGACTTCTTCAGTAGTTCAGATTTTCCTTGAATTTTGTACAGATATTTTACATGAACACATTTTAGGGGGTATATTTTACAGATAATAAATAACACTCACTTAATAAAGTGTTAAAATCCTTGTAGTCTTTGGATATGGAAACTCAAAGGCATTTATTCATTGACTCTCTCAAATCTGAACAGAATGACAAATGAAATTCGACAGTGTGAGTTTGGAGGGGAAACTGGCAATTTATTTAAAATTGCTATTGATAAAAAGTATCTTACATTATTTAGTTCATAAAATTTTACCTTTGTCTTTCAACATATTTTTATTTTTGCATGTCATTTACTATAAGTAACTTATGTAACCATAATCCATTACATGCATATTTTATTCTATTTTACACATATTTTCCAACATTTCTTTCTTCAGTCATATTCATGAAACAAAGCAGGTATAATCTTATTTTTGTAATATGTATGTGTTAAATATCATGATATACTATAGATCAGTATACTGATTTAGATCAGTATCTATAGTATGATCAATTTATGTAAAATGTTTCTGTACATACATGTGCACTAATGTGCAGATATGGAAGCATTTATAAAATAATGCTGAGGACATGGGAGTGTTGCCTTGCAAAGAACATTTTATTTTCATGTTTTTAAATGCCTTGGGGAGCTGGGAATTTCTACCATTGGCAGGTGTATTTCTCATTTAGAAATGAATGCCTAAATAAAGAAGCAGATTTAAAAGTACTAGAGGGACTGTTTTCAAGAAATCCTCAGATCATCCTCTTCCTTCCAGACTCTATTAAATGTCATTTTCAGTAAGGCCCTCTATGAGAATCTGATTTAATACTGCACTATTTTGAATGCTTCCGTATTGCCAGTCCTCTCCATTTAGTTTCTACCAGAGTACTCATAACCATCTAAAAACTATAGATTCTACTTATGTTTTATCTGTTTCCACACCATACAAATATAAATTCCATGTAAGTTATATTAGACTTTTGTCTGTTTCATTAATTCTGTATCTCCTGTGCCCAGAATAATTCTGACACATGATTTATGTTCAATACATGACTGTTGGATGAATCAATGAATCAATGAATGGACAAAAAGTAATACATTGTTTTAGTTTGTTATTGTTGTCTGAACAAAATACCATAAATTGAATGGCTTAAACAAAAAAAAAAAAGCAAAAAATTTATCATATTTTTTTTCTTTCTTTGTTTTTTTTTTTTTTTCTTTGTGCTGGAGATTGAACTCAGGGCCTTGTACTTGCTAGGCAAGTGCTCTACCACTGAGAGAAATCCTCAACCCCTATCTTATGGTTTCTGAGGCTAGAAATCCAAAATTAACTAATTAAGCTATTGACAATACTTCCCTCTGATCACTGTGAAAGAAGGATTTGTTTGAAGTCTCTCTGTTTAGCAAGTAGATAGCTATCTTCTCCAGACATAACTTTATCTTCACACTGTATAACTCTGTGTCTGTTTCCAAATTTCCCTTTATATAAAGACATAAGTTGTATTTGATCAGGACCCACCTAAGAAAACTCACTTTACCTTGATTATTTCTATTGCCAAATAAGGTTATGATGTCACTCACTAGGGGTTAATTCTTCAACATATGAATTTTCAAGGTACATAGTCCAACTAATGCCATACATCCGGGCATTCATTTTTTTTTTTTTTGCCTTTTCTGTGTACATTTCCATTTTGAACACTGAACATGCTTATACATTTGTAATAAGAAGGGATAATAAATGTTCATTGTCAACAAAGTAATGCAATGCAAGTTAAATAAGCACCAAATATTTCTTCCACTGTGAAGTATCTGTTCATTTCTCTGGCCCATTTCTTGAATGGGTCATTGATTTTAGGTAGTTTAATTTTCTTCAGTTCTTTGTAAGTTCTAGATATTAGTCTTCTGTCTGAGGAGTAGCTAGCAAAGATTTTTTTCCCATTATGTGGGTTTTCTCTTCACCCTCCTAATTGACTCTTTTGCTGTACAGAAACTCTTTAGTCTAATGTAGTCCCATTTGTTGATTCTTGTTATTTCCTGTGCGATTGAGGTTCTGTTTAGGAAGTCCTTTCCTACTCCTATGTCTTCAAGTGTTTTACTTATTCTGTCTCCAGAAGGTTAATGTTTCTGTCTTGATGTTTAGATCTATGATTCATTTAGATTTTAATTTAGTATATGGTGAAAGATATAAACATATGAAAAAATGTTCAACATCTATGGCTATTAGAGAAATGCAAATTAAAACAACTCTAAGATTCCACCTTACCCCAGAAAGAATAGCAATCATTAGGAAGTCAAACAATAACAGCAGCTGTGGTGAAAAGAGAACCCTCCTACACTGTTGGTGGGAATGCAAACTAGTACAACCATTATGGAAATCAGTATGGAGATTTCTCAAGAGTCTGAAAGTAGATATCCCATATGACCCAGCCATTCCCCTATTAGGTATCTTTCCTGAAGAGCTAGAGACATCATACTACAGAGATACTTGCACAACAATGTTTATAGCAGCACAATTTGTAATAGCTAAATTCTGCAAGCAACCCGTATACCCATCAATGGATAGTTGGATAAACAAAATGTGGTATCTATACATAATGGAATACTATTCAGCTATAAAGAATGACAAACTAGAGTCATTTGTAGGAAAATGGATGGACCTGGAAAATATAATGTTGAGTGAAATAAACCAGTCTCACAAACTTTGGAATACCACATGGTATCCCTCATTTAGTGAGGTAAAATACAAACAAAAGAAAAGGGTAAACAATGAATACAAAAAGAGGAAGTGTTAGATATAAGCTAATAGACAAAGGACACAAGGGAACTAGAAGAGGGCAAAGGGGGAGGAGAATGGGAATCCAGAATAATGATATCTTAAAAATAAGAACCTAATAACTCAAATTTAAATCAGTGACACGTACACTGAGTACTATAGTAATTTTATATAGTTGTGACTTACTGTTGCATGTAGGTGGTGGTTTACATTGCTCACTGTCATAAGCAAAAGGTACAATTAATTGTGGTCTGTAAGCTTGTGTAATTGCCTGTAAGTTTGTGTAATTTTGGATAAATTTTAATAAAAATCTAAAAAAAAAAAAAAAAGCCCGAAATAGTAGCAAAAGCTTGCAATGACTAAAGAACAAGAGTTTCTTTTCTAGTATCTTGTTGAAGACTGTCCTATAGTTTTTGTTTTTAGTGGGGTCCTTGTCTGGTTTTGAAATCAGAGTAATGCTTATTCCATGAAGGAGTTTGGAAGTATTTGTACCCTTTCAATTTCATTAAAGAGTTTGAGGAGTATTGGTGTTACACTGAAGTTCTTATAGAATTCATCAGTGAATCCATCAAGTCCTGGGCTTTTCTTAGTAGGTTTCTTATCACTACCTCAATTGTATTGCCAATGATTGGACTGTTAGGTATTTCTTCTTGGTTAAGTTTTGGTAATTCATATATGTCTAAGAATCTGCACATTTCTTTGAGATTCAAATTGTTTGAATAAAAACTGTCATAGTAGTTACTAGTTGATGATCCTTCAGATTTTGGTGGTGTATGTTGTGATTTTATCTTTCGCATTTCTAGTTGCATTGATGTGGGCCTATTCTTCTTTTAGTAAGTTTCACTAAGGGTTTGTCTACATTGTTTGTTCTTTCCAAGAACCAGATCTTTGATTCATTGATTCTCTGTATTGTATTTTTGTCTTGATATCATTAATGTCCACTCTAAGTTTTATGATTACATTCCTTGTAGTAAGTTTGGATTTGAACTATTTTTGTTTTTCTAAGATTATGATGTACATTATTAGGTTATTCATTTGAACTCTTTCTTTCTTATTAGAGGATTCATAACAATATACTTCTCCCTCAGGGCTGCTTTCATAAAATATACTGGCAAGCAGTATGTGACAAGTAATTTTAAAAAATCATACATCATGACCAAGTAGACTTCTTTCCAGGGATTCAAGGATGGTTCAATATACAAAACTAATAAATATAATGTATCACATAGGAAGAAGCAAGGAAAACAATCACACATGATCACCTCAATAGATGCAGAAAAAGCTTTTGACAAAATCCAATATCCATTTGTGATAAAAAGCTTGAAGAAAGATATGGAATGACCTTATCTGAGTCTGATAGAATTCATTCATGACAAACCTACTTCTACCATAATATTAAATGGAGAGACATAGAAAACTTTTCCTATAAAATCAGAAACAAGACAAAGATGTCCACTACCATCACTTCTGTTCAATATATTACTCAAAACATTAGCCACAGCAATCAGGCAAAAGGAAGAAAATAAAGGGATAAAAACAGGAAAAGAAGTCAAATTATCATTACTTGCAGAGGACATGATCCTTTACACAGAAGACCCCAGAAAATCCCACCAAAAAATTCCAGGAATTAAGAATCAAATTCAGCAGTGTAGCACTATACAAAATCAACACATGAAAAATCAACAGCATTCCAGTATACTAATAACCATCCTTGAATCCCTGGGAAGAAGTCTACTTGGTCATGATGTATAATTTTTTTAAATTATTTGTCACATACTAATAATGAACCCACCAGGAAAGATTCAGAAAACAATACAATTCACAATAGCGTGAAGAACAATTAAATACTTAGGAATTAACCAAACCAAGAGAGCAAAAGTACTCTACAACAAAAACTATAATACTCTGAAAAAATACATTGAAGAGGACATCAGAAAATGGAAAGACATCTCGTTCCTGGATAAGCAGAACGAATATTTTAAAAATGACTATACTTCCAAAACTCAACACACACACACACACACACACACACACACACACACACACACACATCTATGTATAGATATAGATATAGCATTCCTCCCAGAACTAGAGAAAACAACCCTAAAATTCACATGGAGCCAGAAGAGCCTCAGTTTAACAAGGGCAAAGCAGAAGGCATCACAATCCCAAACTTATAGTTATATTACAAAGCTACAGTGATAAAAACAGCATGGTACTGGCACAAAAACAGATACATGCAACAATGGGACAGAACAGAGAACAAAGAAACAACCCCAGACACATTCAGCCACCTGATCTTTGACAAAGGGTTCAAAAACATATGCTGCCTTGAGGAAAGACAGCCTCTTTAGCAAATGGTTCTGGAAAAACTGGTTATACCAGAAGGTTGACTCTAGACCCATGTCTTTCACATACACTAAACTAAAACAAAATTGTTCAAATATCTGAATATTAAAACAGAAATATTTAACCTGTTGGAAGATAAAGTAGGTAAAACTCTTGAAGTCATGAGCATAAGCAAGGACTTTCTGAATACAATACCAATTACACAAGAAAGAGCATCAACAGTCAACAAATGGATCTTATTAAGTTAAAAGTTTCTGCATAGCAAAGGAAACAATCCGTAGAGTGAAGAGACAACATACAGAATGGGAAAAGTATTTTTCAGCTATATTGTAGACAGATAATTAATATCTAGAGTATAAAAAGAACTCAAAAATATTACATCCTCCAAAATAAAAGACCCAATAAAAATGAGTAACTGAATAGACACTTCTCAGAAGAAGTACAAACGGCCAATAAATATGTGAAAAATGTTCAACATAGATGGCAATTAGTGAATTGTAAATTAAAACTACATTTAGATAACATCTTACTCCAGAAAAAATAGCTATAATCAAGAAATCAAATAATAAGAAACACTTCTGAGGCTAAAGGAATGAAGGAACACTTCTACATTGCTTTTAGGGATTTAAACTAGCAGGACTATTCTGAAAATTAATAGGGGGATTCCTCAAAAAAAGAAAAAATAGCAATTCTTTTCAACCTAACTTTTATCCTACTAGGTATCTTCCTGAAAGAATTAAAGACTTAATATTACAGTGAGTGATACATGTATACCCATGTTTGTAGCAGTACAATTCATAATAGCTTAATCTTGGAAGTGTCTTACATTTCTGTGAACAGATGAATGGCTAAAGAAAATGTAGTATCTATGAACAATAGAGTACTACTGTGCTGTAATGGGAAATAAACTTCAGTCATTTTTAGTAAAATAGATGCACCTTGAGACCTTATTTTAAGTGAAATAAGTCAGACGCAGATGCTTAAATATTGCCTTTCTCTTTTATGCTTTGTCTTTCATGATCTTCTCAATATATAAATAAATTACAGAGCAAAATAAAAGACAAGTACTAGGAAACAGTGATCTTTTGCAAATGAGAGAGTGACCAAGAAATGGGGACAGAGATAGTAGAATTAAGATGTGTTACATGTATGTTCCAACTCCCTACAATGAAAGTAATTATTCTGTACCATATACATGTATTAATAAAACTAAAAATTGAAAAAAATGACTCCCTTTTCCAAAATTTTATCACCTACATTTCTATTCCCCAAGGGCAATCAATTTAAACTGCATAAAAAGAGGGGTTTGAGGGGGGTTGTTTGTTTTGGTAGTTACTTCCATTTTTCTAAATGTAAAGTTTAAATTTCTGTTTATTGATATGTCAATTTTTTACACAATGAACTTCCTATTATAAATGAAGATTTATTGCAGTTCTAGCCTTTATTTATTCTTCCCATCCTTCCAAGTATAATCACAATACTTAAGTTCCTCTATGCTGTTACACTTGCAGTGTCAAGCAATGTCCTTCAAACTATGTTTCTTACTTCATCAAACACACTTTATCTTTGTCTTTTTTCCCAACACTACATATACTTTATTATGTAAAGCCAAAATGGAAGATACAAAACAAGTTTACTTCTCAAACCCTTCCACTTAATTCTCTATATAGTTTAGATGTCTTCTATAAGTAATAGGAGAATGCCTAGCTGTGAATGCAACGATCATCTCTGAGGTGTGATAAAACCTAAGGTGAAAGCTGCTGCCGAGTGCCAGCCAATGGAAAGACAGGGACTTTCAATAGGAGAAGCAGTGCGGGAGAAGCGGTGTATAGAACCTTTGGAGCAGTGTGTGACAAGTTTCAACTTGTTTGGTGCAGTCAGTTTTGAGCTAGGGTTGAGAAGAGGTGGTTTTAAGGTGTGCTCTTTTGCAAGAGATGAACGGAAGGCAGAAGGATGGAAGGGGGAAGGGAATGGAAAAATAATTAAGATATGTTATGTACATGTAGCAATGACCCTTGATGAATATAATCATTATGTACTGCAAATGTGTACTAATAAAAATTCTAAAAATAAAGTGTTCTGTAAATCATGGATAACGAGCAATGAATTAGCATGAAGTTTTGTCAGTTTTATTGGCATTTCTCTGTCATGCCATTTCAGATTCCAGCTTTTTACAAAATGTCATCATGCCAGATCATACTTGGGTCTATGGTTATGATGCTGAGACCAAGGTTTAGAATTCTCAATGGAAATCATCCGATTTTTCTTGTGCAAGAAAAACACATCAACAGAGGTTGGGGATTTAGCTCAGTGGTAGAGCACTTGCCTAGCAAGCACAAGGTCCTGAGTTTAATCTCCAGCACTCACAAAAACAAAACAAAACAAGACCACCACAACAAGCACATCCGTCAAGATCCAAGATCTCACGTGAGGAAATGTCGATTGTGTGTTTTGACCTTCACGGAGTTGTGGGAGTCAAGTTTATATCCAGGAACTATAGTGAACTCTGAATATTAGAATGCCTTATTAGAGCATTTAAGAAACAATTTGCATAGAAAAAAGCCTGAGAAATGAGCGAAGTGTTTTATCCTCCATCATGACAGTGCTCCCTGCCACACAGCCTTTCTGGTACAGCAATTTCTGTCAAATCAAAATATTACGGTGTGTTCTCGCCCACCTTATTCACAGGAGTTGGTGCTATGCAAGTTCTAGATCTTCCTCAACATTAAAATGACCACAAAAGGTAAACATTTTCAATCCTTTCAGGACAAGAAGGCAAGAAGGCAGCCATGACAATGAAACTAAAAACATTCACAAAAGTGCTAAAGACAGAACTGCTTCAGGAAGTGGCAAGAATGATGCTCAAAGTACGTTTGAAGTGGAGTAGTTTGAGAGGGGACTAATGGCAATGTGTCTTTTACTGTCATTTTAAAAAAAATTAAATATTTGCCACACAATTTGATCATGCCTAGAGCATTTTACCCTGTATGCTTAGTGTTGTTGAGGCTACTGAACAATGTAGATCCATCTCAGTGAGGGCACCTTCTTCGGGATAGGCCGGGCATCTTGACGTACCACATTGATGCTGCTAGAAATTCCCGGTGCTATCTATGCAGTTTTCCTCTGCATTTGGCCAAATTCCTGGAATCTGCCAGCATTTTGTTAACCCTTGCCTGGATACTCTCTCTACTTGCTGCGCAGTGGTTGTTTGGGGTTTCTCTTCTGCAACATAATATTCTGTGTCTGTTGTCGCTTAAGCACCTGGCTTCTTTTTCCTCAACTCTTCTTTGATGTACTAGCATACAAACTCTAGCTCCTTCCCAAGAAGAGTTGCAGGCAAGGCAAATGCACGAGTCCTCAAGTACATGAAACTATTGTTGTTATTCAAACTTTAATGTGAATACCAGTTTGTATAAGCACAGATATATAAGTCGAATTAACTTTCACTGAAAACTTTGAAGGCGTAAGTATTGCTGTCTGATAGTATTTAATGCTGTTTGGAAGAACTCTGATAATATTTGATGCTTCTCTATAATGCGACTTTTTTGGTGTCTTCTTAACTTTTTAACTGAATACTGAAACTTTACTATGAAGTTTTTTTTTTTTGTTTTTCATTTTTGAGTGTATAGGGGGCCTTTTCAAGCCTGAGAAATAAGCCTGAGGATCTGAAAAATACTATTTTGGTAATTTACTTCTTTCATTTTTTAAATTTTGTCTTTTTCTGGAATACTTTCACTTAGATGTTGGACTGACTGGACTGATTCTTACATTTTCTTTCCTATTTCCTGTGTCATTATTTGTTTTACTTTCCAGAAGAGACCCTTAATTTTGCCTCCAATTCTACTGAATTTGATTTTTTTTTACCTTTTAACATTTTTGAAAATTTATTTTTATTAGTACATGTTTTATTTTTATTAGTACATGTTTGCAGTACATGCAGTTTGCAATCATCCTGGGGAATGGGTCCGTGTACACAATACAACTTGGTTCTTTCTTAATCCCCTTCCCCTCCCCTCCCGACTCCCTCCACTTCCTCTAAATCTCTTTTCATTCTTGTTAATAGTATTAATCTTATCTCGTGTTTATGACAAATAATGTTTATGTTCATTGAGTTTATTAGGTGATTTTTAAGGTATTTTAGGTATCATATTTTCATTTTCAAGAACTTTCTTTTGTTCTTTTCTGTAGTACCTTGTGCTATTAAAGCATATGACTATAAAACAACACATCGCATATCATATTTTGTATAACAAACGTCCTTCTAAATATCGTGAATATATTATCTCATTTACTTTCCCCAAAAAACTATATGAGAATGATTTCAGTTGCAGATATAGAAAGCAAAGCTCAGAGAGTCAGTATCTTCCCAAGGTCACAGAGCTAGCTGGTGGTGGAGGCAATTTTCCAGAGCAGGCCATGTACTTAATCTGCACACATGTTATTTGATACACCTGCTGTAATGTGTTACTGGAAATATGTATTTGAACCTCTTCTTCTAGCCTTCTGTGTGTGGGAGTCAAGTATAAGTCATATGCCATTTTCTTCTGCTGCTTCCTTCCCTTGAGTCAACGTCTTAAGTCTCTTATGACCTCCATGGAGTAAACTGCCTTTTCTTCTCAATATCACTTCTACAAGTTATTTCTCCATCTGTTTTCCTTCTCTTCCACATAGATTGAAATTGCATGCTCTCTCATACTCCTTACTTTGGAACCCTTGATCTTGGTTATGGGTATTTTTAAATTCCTTTATCCCAATTTGAATGTGGAATCTACCATCCTCATGTGGAGATTCACCGGGAGTGTTTCATTTCATTCCATCATATCCATTGATGACTGATGAACTGTATTAAATCTTAAACCTGTGATTCAAACCTTGATTCTGGAGAAATACATTTACATTTCATTCAACTGGATTGTTTTCCATTAAAATGGCTTATGAATGATAAAGAATTTACATTTATTTTAAAGTCTTATTTTAAATAAAAGTTGCAATCTCTTCAAAATTTACCATAAAGAAACACTAAACCTCTTAGATCTACTAAGAGCTGCATTGCTCTTATTCTAGTAACACGTAGAAATAAATTGTGGTTTTGAAAGCAAAATATTTCAAAATGCAGTGTCCACTGTGTCCTATCACAAATATGACTTGCTTTTTTTCTGGTTTGGTGCATCTCTAAACTATATTTTAGATCATGGGGTTTTGTGCTGCAATAAAATAATCCCCAACGTCATTAGAGTGCTAGAAAAAAACATAAACTACACCAATTATACTAGAAAATAGATTAGTGTTTACATACACCTGGAAAGACAGCCAAAGAAAAAGCATAATGGTGTTTGTCTAGTGACATTATTTTCACCCTAAAGTTTGGGAACATTATTATCCCAGTTGGTTAAATTAAGAGCTTTAAAATTGTTGTATACTCTTCTTCATGATGCTCTGATTTAATCTAATGCCAATTTTGTTTCTAAAACTTAATCATACCCTATTAATATGTACAATTTATGTGCGTGGCTGTATAGATTGTAATAAACAGTTTTAAAAATAAATAAAATAAAATTCAACCATGCATTTGCTTCCCACCTTCTCCTGTTACTAATCAAAGTAAACTTTTATTTTTTGGAATATTTGGCCCACTTATACCCTATTCCATACTATTACCAGGGTTGTTTTTCAAAAGCACACACATCCCCACAGCACTCTTCTGTTAAAATATGGTAATGCTTTAATGACTCTCCAGGAAAAAGGCCAAACTCTTAAATATGGTATCTGAGGTTTATAAAGAAGATTTCTGGAACAGTTTAGCCAGAGTTCAGATTGGGGTTTTGTTGATAAAACTACCACAATGTACTTATTCTGTCCAAGATTTCAAGATGGGTGCTAGTAATTCAAATACAGGGTGTACCAATGTTCATGGTAGGGACTGAGTTCCAGAAAGGACTGATGCGTTTTTACTACTTATCCTGTGATGCCATCTAGGTGCTAAAGAAATGAGATCAACAAGATAGGTAAAGCACTACACTCCCTGCGTCATGTAGTTCACAGTAAGAAACAAAAAACAGAACTACAATATAATGCTAGTACTATGAAGAAAAAGTAGAGCGAGTAACTGAGAGATTATTATAAGGGAAACTGCATAGGGTAGTAAGAATATCAGAAAAAATTACCCTGAACAATTTCTGTTTGAACTGAGAATTAAAAGATGAGAAAGATTTTGTCAAGTGAAGTGGGAAATAAGATCATTCTAATAAGAATGATTAACACATCCAAAGACCCTGAAGGTGGACAGGGTAATAAGTTATAGAGGACTAGAGAAAAGGCCAGCAGAGTTTGGTAAACCATATGGAGCGGAAGTGGAATGACATGAGGCTACGGAGCTTAACTACATGTAGAATGGAGTGAATAAGCAGAGTTGATTCAGGAATGTGAGACAGGAGGTTGTTGTTCTATTCCAGACAAAAGACAAGATAATAATGCTACAGCAATGAGATTAAGACCACAAATATTTAGGAAGTAGGATAATCATCAGAAAGCGGAGAACTTTTGTGATTCAGTGAACATGTGAGTTCCAGTACTCCTCTTGACAAACTGAGCCCTGTATATAGGCCAAGATGACCAGCTGTAATTGCTCCCAATAACAGCATCAAGTTTTTTATATACTATATGCCCTGGTCAGAACTGGTGCAGGAAGCAATCTTGTGTGTTAGAGATCATCAATGACTCTTGCTGAGAACTATAAAGGAAGGCAGAAACCGACAAGTGAAACATTAATTTTTCAAAGGTGGAAGATTTATTCAAATTCCAGCATTTGCTTAGAGGGCTGGCACAGCACATAAAACACGGTTTAAAATGCTCTTAGAACTAGATTAAAGTGTGTCACAGGACAAAAAATGAACTAATTAATCCCAATATGTAATAATGACCTTATTGCATGTATGTCATTTGACAGCTGACAGACTCCCAGGCTGCCCTCTGCCTTATCTCCTGCCCCATGTTTGGTAAGCTGATAGGACAGCATCCTGACTCGCCCCTATCACAGCAAATTTCAGGTCCATCGTTCAGTCTCTCTCAAGCAATTTAAGCCGTTTACAGACCTGCCTGGTAAAACCTTGCTCCTTCCAGGAGCATCACTATGTGAGCGCTCTCAGTGAATGTGGGCATTGTCAGTATTAACAGCCAGAAAATTTTTTGGTGAGCAGATCTCTGTTCCCTGTGCATTAAACAAGACACATTGTGAACTGGGGAGAGTGAGTGCTCATCAAATATTCCATAAACTCCACCGAAATTTTCAAACTCTTTACAATTAATTTGGCAATATAGAAAGGATTTTGACATATCAGAATGTGAGTAAATTTAGTGTGTCAAAAACTTAGTGAAAGAAATGAAAATGGTAACGCAACATACCAAGACCTCTAGGATATGACAAAAGTAGGAGTAAAAAGGAGGTTTATAAAACTGAATGCCTACATGGAAAAAGCAGAAAGAGTTCCAATAAGCATTCTATTGTTCTGCCTAAATGAATTATAAGAAAATGAACAAATTATACCCCAAATAAGTAGAAAGAAATATATAATAGAGATCAGAGCAGAAATAAATGGAATAGAGACTAAAAAATTTCTTAGAAGTTTGACAAAATTTTCTAGGCTGAGGGAAACAATGGCAAAAAAAGAACAGTACAGCTGACACCACGGAAACACAGGATCATTAGGGATAGTCATGAACACGTATGAAACAACAAATTTGTTAACCTAAAGGAAATGGACAGCTTCCTGGATGCATACTCCTTACCAAGGTTGAATCATGAAGAAATAGAAGGACAGAACAGACTAATAATGAGCAATAATATTGAATCAAGAATGAAAAGTCTCCCATCATAAACAACCAAGATGGCTTCACTGCTGAATTCTAAGAAAAAAAAATTAAGTGAGCACTAGTTCTAATGCTTTTCCAATTATTACAAAAATTTTTAAAGAGGACAAACATTTTTTTCCAAATTCATAAAATGAGGTCACCATTACCCTCATAACAAAAACACACAAGGACATAATAAAAAATAAAAACCACAGGTTAAAAACTATAGGTCATGAATTGCACTTACATAGACTTATCCCTGATAAGTATAACTCATAAACTACATAATAGTAAACCGAATGCGACAGTATGTTAAAAAGACTTCACCATTATTGGTGGCAAAATACGTCAGGACATAAGAATTTTCTGAATAAAACCCCAAATGTATGGGCAATAAAAGCAAAACAAGTCAAGTGAGATTACATCAAATTAAAAACTTTTACACACTAAAGGAAACAATCAACAGTAAAATAACAACTTACAGAATAGGAAAAATATTTGGGTTAGCTAAAAAGGGATTAATATCCAGAACCTACAAGGAACTCCAAAATCTTCACAGCATAAAAACGACTAAGCCGATTTTTAAATAAATTGGTGTTAGAATTAAACAGATATTACTTAAAAGAAGACATACAAATGGCCCACACATATATGAAAAATGCTTAATATCATTATCCACTAGGAAAATCCAAATTGAAACTATAACGAGGTACCATCTCATTCCAGCTAAAATGGCTATTATTAAAAAAAAAAAGAAAGAAGTACAAGTGAAGATATTGAGAAAGTGGAACTCTTAAGCTCTGTAAATGGGGATATAAATTAGTAAAGACATTATGGAGAACAGCAAGGCGGCTCCTCAAAAAACTGAAACTAAATCTAGGATATGATTCTGCTATGTCACTCTAGGTATATAGCCAAAGAAAATTAAGTGAGCATACCAAAGAGATAGCTACGATCCCACAACCCCATACTTGTTTTGGGTCTACTCACTTTAACCAAGAAACAGCAACAGCCTAAATATTGCTCAACTGACGAATGGATAAAGAAAATGCATCACGTGTGTGTGTGTGTATATATATAATATGATATATAGTATAGTATAATATATAGTATACTATATATTATACAATATGTAGTATGTCTTATATAATATATAATAGGATGCTATTTGGCCATAAAAAGGATGCAATCCTGTCATTTATGACAAGCCAGGTGAAGCTGCAAATGTTTGTGTTAAAGAAGTAAGCCAGGCACAGAAAGAGAAGTACAGGGTGAACTCTTTCGTGTATGGAATAATGAGATGTTGATCACATTGAAATTTAGGATAGAATTATAGTTACCAGAAGATTGTGAGTGGGGTAGGTGTGAAGGTTTGGGAGAAGTTGACCAATGTGTACTAAGTTATAGTTAAACAATAGCGAGATGTCTTACAATGTTATTTTAAGGCAGGATGATTGTAGAAAATAGTAATATACTATACATGTCAAAAGACTAGAAGAATATTTTATGACAAAGAAATACATGTTTTAGATATACTTACTGCAATTTGTAAGCTTTACAATGTATATGTGTACCAAAACATCACAGGGTCCACTACAAATATGTACAATTTTCTGCCAATATAAATAATAAATATATTAAAATGTGTCATTTCTAGGCTGAGATACAAACCAGAATTTTCTTTTTGAATGAGCATAATCTTACATGTTAGATTAATAAAGTGAAGATTAGATTAGTTTAGTGAAGGAGGAAGGATGCCTAACCTCAGTGAAACTTTAATGTGGACAAGAAATAAACAATTTCAGAGTTCATGTTTCTGCCCCACATCCTATATTAATCTGATTAATGCCTACTGTTTTAAACCAGCTGTGCAACATATACCTCTATACGCCCACTCACAATATATAATGTTCAAAATAATTCACTGAAACCAGTTATAAAAAATTGGAGGCACATCATATATATGAGGCCCTGGGTTCTATACTGAGCACCAAAAATTACGGACATAGTTGTATTTTCTTTTCATGTTATACATATAAAAAGCGAAATGATGATGCATTTTATAAAAAGGCAAATTTTTCTTCTCCAATGAACTTTTCATTCATTTTTCACTTGAGACAATGAAGACCAAAAATGTTGATAACATCAAAGCCTTGCACTGTTTTACTACATTTCAATATTAATCTAAGTTCAATTATTGTATTTTCTAATATAGTACATAATATGAAGTGTTAAGAAATCTACTATTTCTTTGATATGATGCCCTTAAACTGTTGGATATAGAATCAAATTTATCTCCTAACAAATTACTAGTAAGATTTCATTGAGTTTTTTCTTAAATTTGAAGCGAAACAATTTTCAGAGAAAAACAAAACAACTTTTCACAGTATAATTAAATCTGCTAGTTTTTTTCTTGATGTAAATTTTAGCGGTAATTTTCTGCATTCACTTTCTTTCCAACACTGAACAATTAAAATCTTATTTTGCTAAGAGGAATTTTTTATCTTCATACTGAAAATCTCAATCAATGATATGCAAAACAATCTGTCGATATGTTTTCTTGACTCAAACTCATTGATAGATATTCTGCTCCTCTGACAGATTGTGTCGATCAAGCTCAAAATAATTACCATGGTTATTTCAACAGTGTTTCAACATCTTAACGAAGGAAATGATTCTACTTTAAATATATCACAAGACAGATTTTTTGTGTGTTTGCTTTAGCTTTCTGGTAATCTATTTTGGTATATTGATTTCTCTGTCTATTCTCAGCATGGTAAATTTATCTTTTTTGATACTTGGCCAATCTCTTCTCCTATGAAATGCATATTTCTGCACAAATAATTAATCTATTCATTCATTGTGCCCATTTCTCCATCTTATTAATTTTTTTTAGCTTCAGGAATCCCTATTCTCTCCCCCTCTGACCTTGCCTGGCAATATTGTAAAATCATTGTCTATCTTAATTTTATTGTAATCATTTTGCCTTCATCTCTGATTGTTATAACTTTTTTACTTCGATTTTACTTTATCATCTTTCTGTTTCATTTCCAAAGTATTCACTGGAATCACCCTTTGCTTTTAGCCATTCAACATACTTTCATTTCTCTCATAAAATTTTTCTCCTCGTGTCTCTGTATTCATTTATTCATCCCATTCATATTCAGTGAACATTCTGAGCTCCATTCACAAGGTACAGTGGTAGAATTAAATATCTTTAGCATGACCCTGCTCTTGGTAGCACATTAATTCTATTTACATGGTTACTGACACGCCCAACTACAATTCTTAGATGTGTCATGCCAGCTAATACTTTTACATCCATGCTTCTCGAACTATACCATCTTAATTTCTAGCTGTTATGCTCAGAAGTCATAGCTAGAGAAAAAAATACTGATTTTTCAGTGTTTCCTGCAATCAACCCGAGTACCTTTAGCCTTATTTGCTATACTTTCTCTGACATAGGTTGTAGTTGTCATTTGGTCTACATGGCTTCGCTCTTCTGTGACTTTGCACTTGCTATCCTTACTGGCCGACCTGCCACTCTATCATCTTCTCCTTGAAATGAGTTATTTAGTAATTAAAACTCAAATATCACTCCCCTTGGGAAAATCTGTCTTGCTTTTCTCTTGGTCTGGGTCAGGATCTTTTTCTCTTCATTTTCAATGCTTCCTGCATCTTTCTCTCATTGTACTTTTCCCCTGTGCTATAATCGTTTTCTTATCTATCTTCCTCAATAGGCTGGATCCTCTTTCAGGTTAGGTACTGGGCCCTTATCGCTCATGCCTAGTCAAGATCTTGTGGATGGCTCAAATTGCATTTGCTTTTTTATTGTGTAATAACACATAACACAGATTTATCCTCCTTGAGTTTTTTAGGTGTACATAAGAGTATTGTAAATTACATGCATTTTCGTACAACGGATCTCCAGAATTTACCCTTCTAGCATATCTGTAAATTTCTCTCCACAAAACAGTGATTCTCCAATTACCCAATTCATCTTCCACTTGCCAGAAGTCACAATTTGACTACTTTAGATACTTAACGAAAGTAGAGTTATGCAGTATCTCTACTGTCACTAGCTTCTTCCACTTAGCATGATGTTCTCTGGGTTCATTCATCTTATAAAATGCGGTAGGATTTCCTTCTTTTTGTAAGGCTGAATTATTATTGTGCTGAATTACATATAGCACATTTTCTTTATCCACCCATCTATCAATGGACATTTAGTCAGCTTCCATCTGTTTGCTACTGTGATCAAAATCTTGTGTATGAGTCAAATTGTGCAATGCACATATATATGCAAATATCTCTGTGAAAAACTGTTTTCAATTTTTAAAATATATACACAGAAATGGGATTGTTGGGTCATATGGTAGTTCCATTTTTACTTTCTTGAGAATCTATCGTATCAGTTTCCATAGTAACTTTATCATTTAAAAATCCTACCAAACCATGTTTGTTTTCTATATAAAAATATTATATTTTTTCTACTATTTTAAATTTTATTATAATTAACAAGTAGCAGTTGTGTATATTTAAGGGGCGCGATGTGATGTGTTGATTTATATAAACATTGTGGAAAGGTTAAATCACACTGACTAATGTATTGATAATCGCATCGACTTTTCTTTTTTTGTGTGGTGAGAATATATTCTTTCAGCAATTTTGAAATATAAAATGTACAGGGAGTAAGTGTCATCACCATGTAGTTCAAGGGATCACTAAAACTTATTTCTGTATTATAACTGAAACTCTACACTCTTTGATCAACATCTCCCCTTCCCTCATTTTAAAACACTTTTATGGAATTATTGCAAAGATAGTACAGCGAATTCCCATATATCTCACACCCAGTTTTCCTTGCTGTGGACATCCTGTATTACTATGGTATGTTTGTCACCAGTAGTGACCACTGTTGATTCATTATTAACTAAAGTCCTCACTTAAATTTTCTCAGTTTTTTCCTAATGTGCTTTTCCGTACTAGAATCCCAACCAGAATTCCACATTATGTTCACTGATTATACCTTCTTATGTTTCATCTCTTGGTTGGGACGGTTTCTCTTGGTCTTCATGATCCTGAGAGTTTCCAGCAGTACTGGTTAGGGGTTTAAATAATTTCCCTCAAATGATAATTTTCCTGAAGATTAGATTAAGGTAATGCATTATGACTACAAAAGTAAAATGCTATTTTTATCACATAGTATCAAGAGAAGATATTACCAATATGATTTATTAATGTTGATGCTAACCTTAATGTTCTGGCTGAGGCAGTGTTTATGAGGCTCTTCCATTTCTCCCTCTTTTTCATTTACATAACAGAGTCTTTGGAAGAAGGGCACTTTTCCTAACTCACAATTAAGGGGTGTGATACTATACACAAATCTTTAAGGTCAGACTATCTACATATATTATTTTTTGAGACAGGGACACGTTATGTAGTCCAGGCTTGCCTTGAACTCACTATGTAGCCCAGGCTGGCATCAAACTGATGGCGATCCTCCTGTCTCAACTCCTGAGTGGTGGGATTACAGGTGTGCGCTGCCACTCCCAGCTATAAAAACCATTTACACCTCTTCTGCATGTGAATTTTTTCCTGCCCTATATTTATTTATCCCACCACTTGTATGTGTAAGTATGGATATGTAGGGTTTTTATATTTTGGTTTGTAATCTAATACTGATTTCTGTATTTTGTTTCTCAACTTTTCTAGCTTTAAATTGGGCATGGTAGGACACAGACACGGAGTCAGAGACAGGAGAATCTTGAGTTAGAGGCCCGACTGGGCTACATAACGCATCTCAGGCTGGCCTTGACTACACGGTGAGAATTTGCCTCAGAAAATCAAACAAACACAAAAAATGTTTTCCAGTTTTAGTCATGTCAGTTGGCCTTTGTGTCCCTTTGGTATAGCCTCATCATTCATTATGGCTTTCTGTGCATGTTCATTTTATATATCTCTTAGCTCTATCTTAGAAACAATGATTCCTCTAAGCAAACAGGGTTCTTTTTTCATTTTGTGTGTCGTATTAGAAAACACAATCTGGGTATGAGTAAGTCCATTCCTCCAGGATGTCATTGCTTCTAAACACTCCAGCTGACAGAACAAGGATATATTTATGTTTATGTTAATTCATATTTATATATGTACACTCCTACACAGAGATAACAATTTGGTATTTATAGTAAGCTTAGCATGAGCTTATATCAGTATCTCCAACTCTGATCCTTTACTGAATGGATTATAATCTCCTCCCCTTGCTTATCTATAACCTTCTATTACAAAAATGAGAAGCTTGATTCCCATCACCAAACATCCATTAACTTAATTGTTCAGTTCCAATATACACGTAAAGCAGCTTCAGAATTGTAACATGTACCTGCATGGAAACAAACTTTATCAAGTATATTGTTCTTACTCTAGTTTCCTTTGCCTTTAGCTATACAAAATCTACTCATTTCCAAAGTTACTTATTTTCTTATTTCTCTAACAACCCCCTTCAGTGACAATGCTTCACACATTTGTAATCCTTGTAGATTATTTGGTCACATTATGGATTTCATTCTTGATTTAAATGATTTCAAATTCAATGATTTCAAAGTTTGTATACATTAATGTTTACTATGTGTTCTATAAAGTTCTATGGATTTTGATACATACTTAATGCTATATGTTCACGTTTGCAATGTCTCACAGGATAGTAGACTATCCTAAAAAAAAACAATACAAAACAAACAAAAATTACTGTCTTACCTCTTCAACCTTTTCTGCCCTTCTGAACTCCTCAATTTGTTTACCAGCACTATAGTTTTGCCTTTTTCTTTTTTTTTCTTTTTTTTTTAGTTTTGCTTTTTTCACAATGTGACCTAATTGAAGTCAGATGGTTTTCTTTCACTTAGCATTAGATACATATAATGTATTGATACCTATTTGTAGATGGATTGCTCTTTTCTTTCAATCACTGACTGAATAATAGTCCATTTTGTGTATGTATTGCAGTTTGCTTATCTATTTTTCTATGAAGGATAACTTAGTTGCTTCTAGCTCTTGGCTGTTACTACTAAACCTACAACAAAACTTAGCATGGAAGGTTTTTGTGGAAATAAGATTTCAAATTAATTGGATAAACACTAATAATCATGCTTGTTGGAGTTTAAGGAATAATAATGTGGTTTTATAAGAAACTGCCCAACTGTTTTCCAAAGTGGTTGTTCCATTTTCCCTTCTGACCAGAAGAGGGGAAGGTTTTCAGGAACTCATTCTGAGCCATTCTAAAAGGTATATAATAACATTTTATTTCTATTTTAATTTGAAGTTGCCTAAAGATAAATGATGCAGAACAACTTTTCATATGCATATTGCGATCTATTCATTTTCTATAATGAGGAGTTTTGTCATTTATGCATTTTTAAATATTTTATTATTCTATAATTTAAGAATTATTTATACATTTAAAAATATTTTCCAAGTGTTTCCCCTGAGTCTGTTTCTTGTCCTCTCAGTCTCTTCATGGTGTCTTTCTCAGAGCAGACACTTTTAATTTTAATAAAACCTCCCTTACTGTTTTATTTCTCTTCTCTATTGATATTTTGGACCTGCATCTAAGAGACATTAAAATTGACACCATAGACATGCACAGTATTGTTAGGGACTATTACTAAGAAGTGTATGTCAACAAACTGAAAGACTAGAAGAAACAGATACACTTCAAGGAAGATATAATTGAAATTGAACCATAAAGACATTGAAAAATTGAGATCAGTAAGTATGGAGATTGAATCAGAAATGAAATGTTTCCCAACATAGAAAATTCCAGGCCTGGAAGTCTTAACTGCTACTTTCAATCACATGTTTAATGAAAAGCTAATACCAATATTTCTCAAACTATTCTAACAAATCGGAAGACAGGAAACTTCCAAACTCTTTCTATGAAACCAAAATTGTCCTAATAGCAAAACCAAGCCAAGAGCCTCCCCCAAACCCCTACACCTCAATATCCCAGATAAACATACATACGCATATCGTCGACAAAAAACTAGCAAATAAAAATTCATCAGATATCACATCAAGTGGGTTTTATCCCAGAGATGCAAGGGTGGTATGTGATACACAAATCAGTAAACACAATACATCACATCAGATTACAGGACACAAAACATAGTATAATCTCAACGGGTACAGAAAAAATATTCAACGAAGCTCAATATTTCTTCATAGTAAAACTCTGAACAAAATAGTTATAGAAGAATGTTCATCAACAAAATAAAGTCCTTCTTTAATAAATCCATAGCTTACATTATACTGGGAGAAAACACTGAAAACATTGTCTCTAAGATCTGATCAAGACAAGGAGATCCATTTTACCACTTTTTCCAACAGAGTATTATAAGTCTTGTGCAAAACAATTGACAAAAGAAAGAAAGAAAAGGCATACAACTAGAAAGGGAGGAAATAAAGACATTCCTCTTTGACAATGACATGATTGCATACATAGAAAAATCTAAAGACTACAAATTCTGTTAGAACAGATGCATGAATTCATGAAAGATGCAATATACAAACTCACTACACAAAAATCAACAAGATTTTTTATGCTAATAATGAACTTTCTGAGGAAGAAACCATGAATGTCATCCCATTCACAATAACATCAAAGTTTTAAATTTCTAGGAACAAATTTAACCATGAGAATAAATGACCTCTGTAAAGGAAATTACAAAATACTGATGAAATAAATTAAACAAAACAGCAAATGGAAAGACCTCTCATGAGGTTCTTGGTTTGCAAAAATTAATATTTAAATAAATTCATATACCCAAATCTATTTATAAATTTAATGCAAGTTCCTTGAATGTACTAATGGTGTTATTTATAGAAATTTTTAAAATGCTTGAAGTTCGTTTAGAAATACAAAAGACCCTAAACAGTCAAAGAAATCTTGAGCAAAATTCACAAATTTTGGAGCACCATAAAATCTGATTCCAAGACATACTAAAATGCTCCAGCAGCCTACATATCATGGTATTGGCATTAAAATTAAAAAAAAAAAAGGACAAATGGAAAAGAATAGCAATTCCAGAAATAAATGCATGTAACCACATTCAACTGATTATTGACAAAAATGCCAAAAATCATACATTGAAAACCAGGGAACTTCTTTAATAAATGATGCTGGAAAACTACATATTTGTATGTAGAAGAAAAAAAAAAATGACCCTATCTCTCAGCATACATAAAAATCAACTCTCAATGAATCAAATACCTAAATGTAAGACCTACGACTGTGAAACCACTAGAATGAAACAACAAGAAAATCCTTCAAGGTGTTGGTATTAGAAATAAATTTTGGAAAAAGACGTTAGAGAAACAGGCAACAAATGGAAAAATAGACAATTGGTATTACATCAAATTAAGGAGGTTCTTCACAGCAACGAACTCAGAGGAGTGAAGGTACAACCTGCATAATGGAAGAAAATATTTGCAAAGCATTTATTCAATAAGGGACTAACACCTAGAATATATAAGGAACTCAAAAATTGAATATAAGCAAACAATTCTAATAAAAATTGGGAAAAATGATCTGAATAGATACGATTTAAAAACCTGAATCTTAGTTTTGTGTGTCAATTATCTAGGCTAATGCTACCCAGCTCTTTGGTCAAACACCAGTGGAGATAGTGCTGTGAGAGTATTCCTTTAGATGTGACAAATATTTAAATTGGTAGAATTAAAAAAAGCACATAATCTTCAATAGTGTTGGTGGGCCTCATCTAATCAGTTGAAGGAATTAAAAGCATAAAAGACCAATCTTCCAAGAAAGAGGAGATTCTACCAGCAGACTGCCTTTAGACTCAAGCTTCAAAATAAATGTCCATCAATATCTTTATTCTTTTGGGCTTCCTTGCAGTTTTCTACTTGATAGGCAGCATAATTCTATGATACAATTCCTTAAAACCAATCCATCAATTTCTCACTCTCCAACCAAAAATGCTTCACACATCTTTAAGATCTATCAGTATAAAATTTCTAAAAAAAAACAAAGATAAAAATTGTAGTCACTTTTCATTTGCCAAATCCTTTGGAATACAATACCAAACACACAAATTTTTATCAAATCAATTTAAAAATACAGGTTTTACAAATTTAACAAAAGAAAACAAGACATTGTAATTCATCAAAAATATTTTTCTCTTCAAAATATGTTGTTTTCGAAGTGAAAAGCTAAATCAAAATTGAGAAAAAATAATTGCCAAAAAATACAACAAAATAACTTGTGTCTATCCTATATAACTATTCTTAATAAACAACCCAATTACAGTGAGAAAAACATTTGAATAGCAATTTAATAAAGAAAATAAATGCATATCACACAAGCACATGAAAAGATAATCAACTACTCATGAGGGACATGTGAAATAAAAGCACATTGTCATACTCCTACACTTCCATTAGAATGTCTAAAAATTTGAAAAATCGTTTATCAAATGTTTGGTGAATACTTGGCACAAGCAGAACTCTCTCATACATTTCGGGCAAGAATGTAAAATGTACAAATTCTGCAAAATAGTTTAGTGGTTTTTAAAAATGATAAACATACAACCAGCATCTGACTGATAAAATTCTCTACTTGCAGGCTACACAAAAAAATTTTAAAATGCCCACAAACAGGCTGGTGTATTACTATTTATAATTTTTATCTAGAATAGTCATAAACTAAAAACAACTTTATGTATATCTTCAGATCAACAATATATACATTTTGTGATGTATCTATTTTTTGCCATACTACTTGGCAATGAAAAGCAATGAACTACTGTTAAATTCAACAATATAAATAAACCTTCAAATAATTGTGGTGAATGATACAAACTATACCAAAAATAATATAGCCTATTATAAAATTCCTCTTATGCAGAAGTCTAGAAAAACTCATCTATGGTGTTAGAAAGCAAATCTGGTAACCAAGCAGGCCAGAGATTGTTCAAATAAAGCAATTAAAAGAACATGAGAAATATTTGGGGGTTATGAACATACTCAGTATCTTTATTATGTTGATGGTTTTATGGGTATGTACTTATGACCAAAGGCATCCAATTGTGTCTATTAAGTATGCTCTTTTTCACATATGTCAATTTTACTATGATAAAACTGTCAAGGATACAAAGAAAAAAATAAATGCCTCAAAGGAAGCATATTCACGACTTGGCATGTATGGTGAGAGCTTGAGTTCTTCAGCTATTTGGTGTCATTAAGGGATTGTTTTAAGCATACTCAAGATCCTGGGTTCATCAAAAAAGGGAATGCTTTAAATTTAAAAGAGATTAAGAAAGAGAATCCTGAGAATCTTGTCTACAAAGAACAGTTTGGATCAAAATTGCTAAATTTGAAGAAAAACTTGGTATTAGAAATTAGTATATTACTAAATATTACACACATTAATATGTAAAATTATATAATATATAATATAAATATATCATTTTTATGTTGATAATTATTTGTATTATATTAATAATGCATACTATATATTATATAATATATACCATATATTAATACATATATTATATATTAGTAGATTATTATTAATTTTAGATCTTATAATTTTAATTGACTCCATGATGTAAATTCTCTATTCTTTTTCACTCCTTTTGGCAGTTATTTTATGCCCGTTATTAGGCTTTGCCTCTCTCTAACACTGTTCCCTTGCTCTGCTTTCCTGTGGCCATTATCTAAATAGCTTCCCTCCAGCACACCCTCCCACCACAATGCTTCTAGTGTTGGAGCCAGCTAACCATGGACTGAATCCCCTGAAACCAGGAGCAAAATTAAACCTCCCCTTCTTTAAATTATGGTTGTTGTGTATTGTGGCCCAGACGCCCCCAAAAATGACTAATACAAATGACAACAAAAACTTTTCTTTTCTTACCTTATTCTATAAGCAAAACAGAATGAATTTAATAATTTATTTGTTCAACAAATATTTACTGAGTGCCAATTGCAGTGATTCCTAACTGTGTGCATTATAATTATCTGTGGTGCTTTTAAGAGCTAGAAATTTACAAGCCCTGCCATTCAAAAGTCCAGCTCAACAAGGCTGTTCTATGAGACCTTCAGAACTCTGTTAGATTAAGAACAAACAAAAATCTCACAAGTGTTTCTAGTGGGCTTGAGACCAACAGACCATGTGTGTGCCACACTGGTCTAGTCACTAAAAATAACCCCTGGACAAGACAGATATACATCTTGCCCTGCCTTGAGTTTGTACTCTTAGCTTCTTACTCATAACGTAGTCTTAATATTTTAGATACGGTTTTAGACCATTCATGCTGCTGTAATGGAAAACCAGAGACTGGGAAGTTTATAAGCAAGAAATGTTTACTTCTCACAGTTCTTAGAGGCTGAGGCTTCAAAGATCAAAGCACCAGGGGATTTGGTATCCTCCTTGTTTGTAGAATTCCATTTTACTGTGCCCTCACACTGCTGAAGGGGCAAGGAACCTCTTTGTGTTCTTTTTAAAAACAGAACTCATATAATTTATAAGAACAACACCCCCATGTCCTAATCACCTAGCAAATTTTTGACTTCCTATCATTACATTGAGCACTGGATTTCAAAACATGAATTTTGGGCTAACTCGGTCTATAGCACTGTGCCTCTAGCCCCCCACCAAATACATTTCCTTCTCCTATGCAGAATAGATTCGTTTTGTTCCAAATTGTCCAAAAATAATAACCCATTCTGGCCACAACTCTAAAATCTAAAACCCAAAGTCTCATGTAAGGAGTATCTAAATCTGAAATGGGAGAGATTAGTGCTACAGTTTGTCCTGAGACAAACTGTTCCTCAACTGGGAACCTGTGAAACCAAACAAGTCACGTATTTCCAAAACACAATGGTAAAACAGGCATAGAAGAAATAATTCTGTTCTAAAAGAGGCAGATAGAAACAAAAGAAGGGATAATGCAATCCCAATGAAGTCCAAGCTACAGCACAAATTCCACAAGATCTTAAGGCTGAGAGTAGTATGTTTTGCTTCCACGTTCTGCAGCAGGATCGTTTCTATGCCTTGATTGGAAAGGGAGAAAACCGTATTTTGTTGGAATGACAAATTTCAATTTGGGCATATTTAGTGGGTGTGAAACTATGATATTCAAACCAATATGTCTTGTTGGTATCTGCTATGGACTGAATATCTGTTTCCCTGCAAAATTAATACAAATGAGCTCGGGCATATTTCAATACAACTTTACTGATGGACACTTAAATTTTGCTTTTCATGTATCAGTACATATAATTCTTCTATTATTATATCAAGTATTTCAAAATATAAAAACTACCCTTAGTGTCCTGGCCAATGAAAAACCAGCAGTTGACCAGTTTTGGTCATGGACCTCAATTTGCCATTCTGTGGGATAGTTGAAGGATTTCTGAGTATTTTGTACAAGGGAAAAGATGGAAAGGCTGTGACATATTTTGCAACTATTACAGAGGTTGGAATGAGCAGGACTTTGAACCAATAGGATATGAAAGGTAATAAAGAGAAAAGAGGTCCCAGTTTCTCCCTTGAGTAACTGAATAGACAGTTTTACCATTCGCTGACACAAAGAATATGACGGGAACAGCAGGTTTACAAGGAATGTTGTAACTTATATTAGGTACTTTGAAGTTACCTGTGAAAACACATTCCTACTATTTTCTTTAAACTCCTTCCTTGAATTCTTTCTCCTAGCTAAGGAGAAGGTCATATTCAAGATTCCATCTCAGAGAAACTTTTCTTGTTGCTATTGCCAAACTAACGTCTTAGGATAGAGGATAGTATAGTGGCAAAATTATTGGACTTGGTACCAAAGGCTCCGTATTGAATTATGAACTTTGCAATTTATTGCTGTGTGACATTAGGCATGTCATTTAACCTCCTTAATGTCAGTTTCCTCATTGGTGAACAGAAATGGTAATAATTACCTGGGGCTATTTTAAATCTACAAATTATTTGACTCTCCTCCCATTAAAAGGTGTGATCAACTTCTCCCTGACTTTTGGCTCTGGCTAGGCTTGTGACTGATTCAACTAATAAGAGTACACACAGTAGAATGAAGGTTGTTCTATAACTAAGACTAAGTCAAAATTCAAAGGAAATGTAACCTTCTCTGGTGGTTTACATGAGTTTGAGCCCTGAGCTACTATGTTAGACGACAGACTACCTGGGCCAGCATGCCATGAGAAAAGACTACCAGAAGTGCCATATACACTCTCTCTTGGCATTCCCACACGGGATCCCAAGCAATACTCAACATTAAACTGCCAGGCATATTAGGGGAGACATCTTAGACATAGGCCACAGTAGTCTACATAAGACTGACATTCCAGATAAAATGTGAGAGCAGCTGCCAAAGTGACACTATAAGGCATGGATAGTGTCCATTCAATCCTTCTCAAAATTCCCAACCCAAAGAAATCTTGAACATAATAAAATTGTTGTTTTATGCCACCAAAGTATGAAGTACCTTACTATATTTAGCAACCTTAGCAGTATTATTACTTCTAAGGGTTGTCATGATAAGAAATGAAATAATTAGACAAGAGCTAGATACAGAATCAATAAAACCTTTAGGAGAGATTGCTGTACTTACATGTACTATTAAAATACTTCATTAAAATCTTTCATTGCATTTTGAAAGTATCAAAGCTTACATAATTCTGTTACACAAACTCTGTTCACTGACATCACTCGTGCTACAGTCATTCTGTATTGACTTATAAGGATGCTTCAATTAATCTATTTTGTTACTCTTTAACTGATCGATAATCAGTTTAACTTTGTCAAGAAAAAGTTGTACCTTAGCACATAAACTAGGTGAAAAGTTAATTTCTTTCACAATTCTCTTTTTAAAGTATTTGTATTAAGTTTCCAAAGTGGTTCAACATCACATTGTTTTTGAAAGGCAACACACGTCATGAAGATCTCTAATTCCTCTTTCAGTGTTCATTCTGAAACTTTTTCTTTTCCTGGACTCTCATTTTTATCCTAAAGTTTTCTGTGTCCTCTCTTTGGGACTTTAAACTCTTACAGAGATTTACTCAATTTTTATTTCTGTATGAACCAGATGAAAAACTGCAACTAAGAGCAAACCACTGCAAAATATTGAGGTGGAGAAAACTGTTAATACCATTGGAAGTTGAACTGTACCTAAAGTAAACTTGAGCTCTTTAATTCCAGCCAGGTCTTTCTTGACACTTAGAAGTCCTTCATCATTTCTGTATCACATGTTGACTTCCTGTCACGTTTCCCACAGCGCTTTTCAAATCTCTCTACTCTCCCAAGTAGCTGACATTGCTGCTCACTTTACTTAAATGGAAACTATCTAGAGCAAGCTCCTCCATCTTCTCACTTTAATTCCCAACCTCTCTCTATGTTCACTCACATTTTTCACTCTTAAAACTCAAAGCCAAAGTGGGTCCTTCTCCTTGCTGAGACTGTCCCACCAATAACTTGGAACATGTTTGTGTCTGCTTCATCTACGTACTTAGTCTATCAGTCATCCCTCTTTTCCTCACATTTTCAGTCTCTGGTTGTTCATTGCTTTTGTTTTGCCAAAAACATGCTAAGAATGGTCCTGACTGCTTATTTTTCAGCCAACCTAGACTGGCCAGGCTTGGGTTCCATATGGGTATACCAAAGAGAGTAAAAGAGTAATACTGAAGGATATAACTTGTAGTTTTAATCCTGTTTCATTCTCCTTCTGCCTTGGTCTTGACTCCCATTTTAAGTCCTGTGACTGTCCAGTGAACAGTGTGATTTTCTTTTAATTTCAGCTCTGGTTGTCTCTAAGAAATCTTAGTCTTCTCACCCTATTTTTTGTGCAAGAGCATCTGCAAACCATCTGTTAATATCAAATTCGTTCACAAGAATCCTGTAGAGGAAACTGTTCTGATGAAAGCAGCTAAGGTAGCGTTTCCAGGCACCTGGCCTGAGACAGGAAAGGTTTCTGCAGCACAACAAATGATATTGTAACTTAGTAGTACTACTACCACTAGTTAATATTTATTGGATATTGGCAGCCAAATACCATTTGGAGTCAATTAGAGGTATTGCCTCACTTATTTCTCAGAACAATACCTTAAAGTAGGGATCACTTTCACCTCAGTATTACATGGAAGGAAACTGGGTCACAGAATTATTAAAACCCTTGTTCATGATCATATATCACTGATTAATGGTGGAAAATTGACTCTAAACAGGCAGTTTACCTCCAGAAACTGTGGCATTAAGGCAAGCTTTTTAAATGAGTTTGTACAGATCTTTCTTAAAAATTCTTTTATTAATACATGTTTGGAGTACTTAATGATCACATTTATCATGGGGGTACATGTACATAACACATTTTCATCTTTTTTTTTTCATCCTCTTCCTCCCTCCCTCCCCACTCCCTCCAACTCTTTGTCCATTTCCCATTTGTAAAAGCTCTATTTTCATAATTTTTCCCATTGTACACATCCTAAAGCAAAGATCTTAACTGTTTCCATCATGATTTAATGTGCTCCTTTCAAAACTGTAGCACACCTCTTGGGAGCCTCATGATGAAAGACGAAAATGACTAATAATCAAGTCAAGATCTAACTAGGTTGCCTCTTCTACTGATTGAATTTTCTAATCAATAGTCTCAAGTGATGCCAATATCTCTAACCAGAAAAGAAGTCACAAGCACCATGATATTAACTATATGGTATATTTTAAGTTTCACGATCAACGGTTTGAGGATAATCACTAATTTTTAAACTTGATAAACTTCATCATAAATTAGATTCATGTAAATGAGTATGCAAATCACTGATGTCTTCCTCAAGAACTTTTTATTTAATGTGCAAATTAGTCGCTGATATAATTGGATATAACAGAACTACTGATTGTACGAGCACTTTTGCAAAAGCAGAATAGTAAGTAGCTATAAGAACAACCCCAAAGACTCTGGAAAGATTTTCTTTGCTGTATTAGGATAATAAAAAGTAATTCATGGCCGAAAGGAGACACGCTTAGAAGTTTCCTGAAGAAGAGAGATGAGGAATGAATATATTGACTTATTCAAAACAATCTTTAATATTCTTAGGTGCTTTATATTGTGTAAATAAGTTTTGTTTCCATTATTACCCTTAAGGTTCTTGATTTTTCTGGGGCAGACAAACTATGCAGGAAATTTTTTTCTATGTTAAGTTTATCTCTCTTTTTGCATTGCCATCCAGGAAGCCCAGTGATAAACTGAATTATTGAGTGTAAAAATAAAGGCAGCATTTATCTCTTACATCTATATTATTTTGACCTTTCTTCCTTACTTTGTTCATTCTGTGTAAAAATATTTAGCTGTTTAAATTGTTTTGACATTTAACCTTCCACAAGCTCTTTGTGAAGTATGTGGGATATAAATTCAAAACAAATCAAAACTGATAATCTTCCTCCCAGCAAAGAACTGACTGCAACGAGCGCAGGACCCAATCTAATACCACAATTACACCAAACGATGGGGCCTTGCTCTTCCACTCCATTGTAGGAAAAAAAAACACTCAAAATAACACTATATGATATATAAAACAAGCACACATTTGAACCTTACTAAGATCAAATCATACTGTACCTGTTGCCATTGGTTTTCCCAGCTAACAATGTATCATGGACACGTTGCCATGTAAATGTAGAGATAACTACACTTTTTATTAAATGGATGTGTATTATTTCATGGTATGGATGGTAATTTAAAATTTTAACTTGTTCTCATTGATAAAATTTTACAAGAAAGGTAGAACGTATTTCTGTAATATTGTTTACACTCTTTATTTTTTATTTGAATGCCCTATTTATATTTTCACTCATTATTCTATGTGGCTGTTTTCAAAGGCTTCATCATGGTTTCGATCTAAAATGTCCCCAAGACATGTCACGTGCTTGGAAGTGGAGCTTGTGGAAGGCGAATGGAGCATGAGAGCATTACACTCATTTGTGGATTAATCAGGCAGTAGACCATACACGGACTGAACTCTCTGAAACCTTGAATGAAAGGAAATCTCTCCCCTTTTAAATTGCAGATAGCAAGTCTTTTGTCCTAGTGAAGGGAACATGACTGGTAAAGGGTTTTTTCTTCATTCATTTTTTAAAGTCTTTATATATTATGGATCATTTTATCTTTCTGTTGTATAGAAATAAATTTCACAATCCATTAGAAACTAGCCGAAAATACACAAAAGAGCCATTCCATCCAGTAGAAGAGTATTTGGGGCATAAGAAAGAGCAGCAGCCTAGACCATAACAAGGAAATCCTTGTAATTTCAATTGAGACAGGATAGCGAGGCCAGAGAGGTAGTTTCTCCCAAGGTCATGTAGGGCCCAATGGGCACTTACAAGTCATTCTAATTTTATTCTAAGTAATATGGGAAACGACTAGAAGACTGTAAAAAAAAAAAATGAAGGACATAATATTTTGGCTCACAGGCAGAGTATACATTGTGGAGGAAGGTAGGTGAAGGACAGAATCAAGGAGACTACTTAAGAAGAAAGATGATGCTGTTATGGACCAAGATTGTACTAGTGAGAAATGATCAGATTTTGAATTTGTACTGAAGATAAATCCAAATATGATTTGGTGATGTATCTGATACAGGAGTTATGAATGAATGCATGGAGACTCAGGCAGACTCCCATAGTTGGTATGATCTTTTAAACTAGACATGTGAGTCAATAGATACAGAAATAAGCCTTTGTGGAGGTTGCCCTGTTTTGACTAAAGGCACAAATCCCTACTTTGGGGCAACTTCAGGTCAAAGAAGGAGGCAGAGAGTGAATCTGCCAGGAATCTTCTCTCTGGGGAACTTTGCTTGCCATGAAGACCCCTGGCACTTGAAATGAACTATCAGGAATTGCCTTTTCTCTGCTGTTTCCCTAAAATCGTATTTGTCTGTCCTAAAGAAACCATATGCTCTTCCATAAAATACTTCCCTTCATTTCAGTTTCCTTTATTAAACTAGCTATTTAAACTCATCTTTTATGACCTACTTTTTTGTGTACTCTCATATGCATATGAATACACTTTCTTTTCTGCTGGTAATCTTCCCATTGTCAGTTAAATCTGTCAACCCCAACCACTAAACCTAAGTAGGTAGAAGAAAATGTTTTCTTTCCAACAGATTCAAAGATTTTGGATCTAAACAACTGGAAACATAAAATCACAATTGAAAGTAATGGGGAAAATTTAAAGCCAAGTGGGTTACATGTGAGATTAAAAAGCCTTGAGATAGCTATTAAATGTTCTAGCAAAAAAGTCAACTAAATAATTGAATGTTTGGGGTTTAGGTGAGAGATTGAGCTGCAGATATAAATTCAATAGCCATTTCTATGATATTAAAAACAATTTTTATGATAATAAAAGGATGTGATAAAACCAGGACATGAGGCTAATTGGATTGAATCCGATGCCCTCTAGTGGTTATCATAAGATTAATTAGAAGGCTGAATGTGGTGGTACATGCCTGTAATACTAGCACTTAGGAAACCGAAGCAAGAGTATCTAGCGTTTGATGCCAGCCTGAACTATACAGTAGACCCTATAACAATACAAAGCAACAAAACAAGATTTGTTAGAAGAATGCAATAAAGAACAACAGACCATGTGATAGAGAGATGTATCCTAGAAGCAAAGTGAACAACATAATTCGTGGAAGAAGTAATAACCATCTCAAACGTGGCAGATAGTAGATGTGTCAAGTGAGATGAAAATTGGGAGTTAAGGATTTGACAACGTGGTACCCACTAGTGACCTCGAGAGGCACCATTTCAGAGGAGTAACTGTAACAAAAGCTGACTGAGGACAAAGAGGAGAGGAAGAGCTGGTAACTCTTTCAAGGAGTTTGACTTTAAAGGCAAGTAGAGAAATGGAGTAGTAGCTTAATGGGGGCAAGAGAAAGGGTGTATGCCTGTGTTTGACAGTCAGAGAAATAGAACCCTGTTCACTGATGGCAATGCTCCCTAGACAATGAGAATGAATAAAAAAGAGAAAGGGGGCATTATGCTGCTGGTGTTATGACCTTATGTTAGTAAATGCAGAAGGGCTAGTGTATTGCTGGACAGAACATAAAGTGTTCAAAACCTGCAGGAAGACAGAGCAGACAGGGGCATATGCTGCAAGGTGGACAGGTGCCGAGGTGGGTTTCGGAGGAGTCTCACTTCCAATTACTTCAAACATGACAGTAAAAAAAGACAGCAAAGTCATTCATTAGATGAAGGTCGGGATGAGCTGGGGACTTGAGGCAAGCATGAGAGAATGAATGGACTCAGAATATAGAATGATTGCCAGACATATTGAAAGACTTACCGTCTTTGGTAGTCATGGATTTCAAATGAGCATCAGCATGGTGGTATTGCCCTTGGGCCGTGTTCAGCTTAGGAACAAAAATTATGTATTTGTGAATCCTCATTCATTCCACGTAAAGAAAAATGTATGTGGGTGAGACACAGGAGTTTCAGACTCCCGTAGCGATTTTTCTTTCCTTAAAATCTTGCCTTGCCTAAGGAGACTGGAGCGTCTCCTTAGACTTGTTTTAAAACCCTTCTTGAAATTTTGCATTTGTGTTGCATCATTTTCTTTCTGTTTGTTTATTTATGACTATTAAAATTTGAAGTAGCTCCTCAAATACCTGGTTAACTTTCATTGCACACTTGTATTGCAGAAAGAAACAGCAGATACATACTAAATCAGTTACCTAGGAACATTGTGTATTGGCTGGCAGTTTTCTATAGCCTCGCTTTAGACTGAGTAGTCAGGTGAAGCCATTATACCACAATGGGGAGTGCTGCAAACTAAAGCAGCAGTTCTCAATTCTGGCTGCACAGTGGAAGCACTTGGAAAGTTTTTGAAAATTGCCACTGCAGTATTTTCTGCCATAGATTTGGATTCAAGTGCTGTCTTCTACACAATAATCCATGTTAGAATAGAGATAAATGATCTCATTACAGGTGTATCTGCAAATCCTTTCAAATAATTACACTAAATATCCCAACGCTCTTCACGATTCAATGTTTTAGGCTTGGAATGTATAACACCACATTTGTGAGCCTTCCATCTTTCCCATACCTTTCAGAATAGAAATCACTTCTGAGACTTCAGGTGACAAAATCCAAAATTTGAAAACAAAATAAACCTAATTATATTGATTTTCTTATCATATTTGTTGTCTTTTTTTGAGATAGGGTCTTGTTTTGTAGTGCAGGCTAGCCTTGAACTCACTATGCATCCAGATTGGTCTCCAACTCAAGGTGATCTTCCTGCTGCAGCCTCCACAGTGTCAGGCTGTATTGACTTTTTAATAGCAGGTTAGAAGACTTCCTACTGAGCCCACTGAAAGTCATCGACTCCTTCAGGAAGTGTCCCATTAATTGATCATCAGGGCTGAGGTATTTTTGGGCACCTTGGATGTAGATCGTTGAAGCCGTGGTATGGTTGGCATTTTGGGTCTGATGGAGAATTGAGTGCCAAAATTGATGGTTTGGTTGCCTGGGAGCACACTAAACAGCTGTGTGTCTTATTCAGAATATTTATGTCAACATCTCCAACCCGAGTAATTATGTAAGTTTATGTCTCGCAAATCCTCCCACACCTAGCTGGTATATTTTTTCTTTCCTCTAATAATGAGTTAAATAAGACTTTGACTCACGTTTTTTATCTGTGTGAGTTGGAATTATATTTTTAACGATTTGAGTTACACGCTTTTCACATTTTCCAGTCTTACATATGTGTCATCTGAGTAGCCTCCGGAACAGACATCAGACCTCGATCAGGAACATCACAAGAGGAGCACTTTAGCATCCTACAACCCTTTCTGTTCTCTGCCTTCCACAGCTGCTAATACCACCTGTTGAGTTTCAGCCAAGATAAGACAAATTGGGCATAATTGCAAAGACCGCACTTGATAAAGTCTGTCTTAGGCACCCTGGTATTTTAGTCATATGTGGCTTTTACACATCATTACTGTGCCCCTCCCAGTTGGAAGCTTACAGAACCTGATGACTGTCTTTCAAGTAGTCTGAAAGACAGGTTTTAGGTGCTCAAGTTAGTGTGTTAGTCCCCTTTCCATTACCGTAATAAATGCCTGTTATAAACCAACTTTAAGGGAAGCAAGCTTTATTCTAACTTCCAGTTCCAGAGCTTTGGTACATAGCCATCTGGCTGTGTTGTTTGGGGGCCGGGGAGAGGCAGAAGATCATTGCAGGAGTGTGTGGGAGAGCAAAGCTGCTCGCCTTACAGCAGCCAGGAAGAGAGAGCTACGCTGGAATCCCAGCTTTCTGGGGTGGGGCCAGTGAGCTAACATCTTCACAATAAGCCCCATCTCTGCAGAGCTCACTACCTCCCAAAGTGCCACAGGGTGGGGACCAGTTTTCAACACATGGACCTTTAGGGGCATTTTAGACCCAAACTGTAGCAGGTAATTGATTCAAAGATTAAGAGCCCAAAAGACCTCTGGGGTCGCTTATCTTTTATTTTAAAAATTTGAGCATGATGGTACAAGTATGGTACTGTCTGAAAGTCTGGAAAATGTTGAAGATGAGGTAATGTGTTGGGTTTCCAGATAACTGGGAGTGTTTATTTTGTTTAATACTACATTTATTGATGCAAAATTCAAAAGTGTAAAAGAAATTAATGTGAACAAGTGGTCCGTATTACTTAGGTCTGAAGAACACCTATGTTTAAAAAAAAATCACTTAGGTTGAACAATTCTACAGTTTCCTGGTTCTTCTTATCTATAGGAAATCACATTTTTCGTTTATTTCTTTCTCTATTTTTTCAGGAGCGGTAAATCTGGTTGTGACTGAAGAAGTTCACATGGATGTAGTTGTGCCTAAATCAATATTTAGTTTTGCGTGTCTGCGAGCCTATAACCAAATAAAGCTTTTAACTTCTCCTCACAGAGTCAAACTGACTTATCATCTCCAAAGATCTGGTTGTGTTTGTGGCCCTACAAATTTATGAACAGTTTCTTAGAAGGCACTCATATAAACTGAGTGTAAGACTATCATTTGTCTGTAATATTGGGACAAAGAATTTATGAGATAGATTTATGATCAAACAGAGAATACTGAAAATTTATAGCAAGTTAATACTACTCATCATAAAATTCTACTATGTAAATTCCTTTGAATTCTTTTAAATATTTAGTAAGCAAATACAGGATTATATCTGCATCCACATGATAACTAAAATCACAGATTATTCCTGCTCAGGATAAATATTTGAACAATGAAGCGGTTTGATAACTTCGTTTTATAAACACACAAATGTGTTTTATGTGAATTTATTACAGTATGGAGTTTGACGTAGCTGTGAGAGTCAGGATCCCCCATTACAGAAAGGCTTGACCAAATAATTTGACAGCAAGAAATTCCATTTAAAAAGTCTTAGAATTAATAACCAGTTTCCTCAGCATAGCAGGATACAAAACAACAGGCAAAAATCAATACTTTGTGTACACCTACAATGAACTTGATGAGAAAGAAATTATAAAAATAATACTATCCACAGTCATAACAAGAAAAAGGAAACACCTTGGAATTAACCCAGCCAAGGAAGTGAAAGACCTCTACAAAGAAAACTGCAGTACTCTGAAAAAGATTACAGAGACATCGGAAAAATAGAAAGATGTCCCCTACTTCTGGATAGGCAGAACCAATATTGTCAAAATGGCCATACTTCCAAAACTGTTACACAGATTCAATGCAGTCCCTATAAAAATGCCAACAGCATGCTTCGTAGGCCTAGAGAAAACAATCCTGAAATTTGTATGGAACCAGAAGAGAATCATAATACAAAAGTAATCACGGACAACAAAAGCAAAGCAAGACACACCGCATTACCTGACTTCAAGCTATACTACAAAGCTACAGTGATAAAAAACTTCATGGCGCAAGAATAGTAACAGATATGTCAATCAGTGGAACAGAATAGAGGATACTGAAACATCCACAGACACATTTGGCTATTTGATTTTTGAGAAAGGGGCCATGAGCATAGGTGAGAAGAAAGATAGCTTATTCAACAAATGGTGCTGGGAAAATGAGATATCTGTTTGCAGAAGATTGAAACTGGATCCATATATCTTGCCTTGTACTAAGCTAAGATGAAAGTGGATTGAAGATCTAAACATTAAAACAGAAACATCGAACCTAATGTAAGATAAAATAGGTAAAATACGAGAAGTCATAGGTGTAGGAAATGATTTTCTAAACAAAATGACAACTGCACAGGAAATGACAGCAAGAATCTACAAATGGGATTACATCAAATTAAAAAGCTTCTGCAAGGGGTTGGGGATTTAGCTCAGTGGTTAGAGTGCTTGCCTTGCAGTTACAAGGCCCTGAGTTTGATCCCCAGCACTAAATAAATAAATAAATAAATAAATAAATAAAAAGCTTCTGCACATGAAAGGAAACAGCCAACAGAGTTAATAAATATCTTACAGAATTGGGGGGGGGGCTTTTGCCAGCTATTCTTCAGACAGGGGACTAACATCCAGAATACATAAAGAACTCAAAAAATTGAACCACCTAAAATAAAAGATCCAATCAAGAAATAGGCAAGTGAAATGAAGAGACACTTCTCAGAGGAAGAAGTAAACGTAGCCAACAAATATATGAGAAAATGTTCTACATTTCTGGCCATTAGAGAAATGTAAATTAAGACAACACTAAGATTCTATCTTACACCAGAAGGAATGACAATCATCAAGAAATCAAAACAAACAAATTCTGGTATGGCTGCAGTGGGAACTATACTACATTGTTGATAGGAATGCAAACTAGTACAATCATTGTGGGAAGCAGCATGGAAAGTCCTCAAAGAATTAAAATTAGATATTCCATATGACCAAGCTATCTCCCTTCTAGGAATTTCCCCAAAGGACTAACAACATCATACTGTGCCATACACAGGATACGTGGATATTAATGTTTACAGCAGCACAAGTCATAAGAGATAAATCTTGGAAGCAACCTGTATATTTAACAACAGATAATTGGATAAAGAAAATGTGCTTCTATACATAATGGAATACTACTCAGCTATAAAGAAGGACAAATCTAAAAGATTTGTAGGAACATGGATGCACCTTGAAAATAAATGTCAGAAACAGAACATTTTGAGTGAAATAGATCAGATACACAAGCTTAAATACTGTATGGTATCTCTCACTTGAGTAAGGCAAAGTACAAATAATGAGCACAATATAGGATGAATAGAAGGAGACCAGGGGCTAGATCTCTTACAAATGAGTAGGGATCCAAGTGAATATGGGTGAGAGGAGAGAAGGAGGGGAAGGGGAAATAAGTAGAATAAAGATATGCCATATACAGGAATCTAATAACTTCAATGTATGTAAACATTATATGTCATAAACATGAGCTAAGATTAACAATATCAACAAGAATGAAAATGGGAAAAAGGGATTGAGAGGAGGAAGGAGAGAGGCAGGAGGGAAGGAGAAGGGGATTAAAAAAGAATCAAGCTGTGTTATGTACATGTACCTACTCCCCAGATGATTGTAAACTGCACGTACTTCAGACATACACTAATTTTACAAAGAAGGTAATTTATAGGGTGATCCCAGGACACACCGTGACAGAGGAAGGTACAGGCATGCAATCCCGTTGTACCACTATGAGCCAAAGAATCTGTGGTATATACTCAGCTACTCCTACTGCTTTGGGTTTCATGTACTGCTGATTTACTCACTCCCCAAAACCTCTGCTGACCGTGTGGACAAGCTGAACATGCTCAAATTGCTGGCATATGTCTTCACGCAGAGAGATACAAAAAGCTGTCTCCGTGGACTAGGACTATCTGCACAAAGCGACCTCTAGGATGGGCCGAGGTGATATAGGAGAAACACCAAACATCCACTCATGAGTTAGTATTTATCTTCTTTTAAGACTTGGGTTTGTCTTTTTTATGGAAAGATTAATTAACTTGAACTCTCTAAATATTTTAACATTGCTTTATATGTCAGGTAAGTAAATATTATTTACACGATATATTAAATTATACTGACTGTTTCTAAATCAGTGATTGGCTTTTGTGAACTTTGTACAACTTCTACTTTCACTGTTCATTTAAATTTTCAAATGTCATCTCTTGAACAAATTTTTAATATCGGCAATATTTGTGTTGCTCTATTATGTCAACTTAAATACAATTTTCAAGTTCATCAAATGACTCTAAGAGCTAAAATTAGCATCAGATTGATTTCATTGATATGAAAATGTCAAATGTTGGTGACCTGGAAACATAAATTAAAGTTTGCAGAAATAGAGAAAACAAAGGTCATTGTGTAAAGTTTTTACTTTGCCTATCTATGTTTGTTTTTTGTAAATCTTCAATTAGGATAAAATTTGAAAGCGGTTCATGTCTTTCCTCATACTTACAAGACTAAATATATTTAAACTATTCTCATCTCTACATACATATGGATATACACATTAATAAGCAAAAGCAGCTTAGGTGTGATACAGAAGAAAGGATATACTTCACAATCGGTCTTGAAATATTTAGTCTCCTCTTAATGAAATTAACAGGGTTTTCCTGAATTTTTGTGTAGTAAGTTCCTCCGTCAGGGATTCAAGATAGTGTCATGATAATCTCACTACAAAACTGTTTTTCATCACAGAACAAGTTATTTGCTGTTCCTTTGCAATAGTCATCCTTCATCAGTTTTGAGGATGCTTACTCTTCTCATTTTGGTGAAAGATTTTACCATGAATAGGTTCTGAAATTTTCCAAGTATTCTCTTTGCATTTACTGAAATAATGATGTGATTTTTTTCTTGTATTATCTGACTATAGGGAATTAGAGTGATTCATTTTTAAATGTTAAGTCAACCATGGATTCTTTTGATTAAACCCATTTCTTCATGACTCATTACCTCTTTTATATATCATCTACTTGATGATAGCTTGTTAAGGATTATTTCATCAGTATTTGTTATGGTTTAAATATGAAGTGCCCCTCAAAGTCTCATGTAATAAACACTTAGTCCCCAAAGCAGCAGTGAGCCGAAGTATGGCCTAGAGAGGTGACAGGAGCTGGTTTTATCAATGGACATATCCTCTGCTGAGTTCATTAGCTGAATGGACTTTTAGGAGGTGAGGTCTAGCTGGAGGAAGTAGGTCAGTCGGGACATAATCCGGAAGGGTATATTGATTCTCAGGCTCCATCCCCTGTTCTCTGCTTCCTGGACATCATGAAGTCAGTAACTTTACTCCTCATTCCCTTCCACCACGGTATTTCTGCCACATAAGAGGCCAAGACAAGGGAACCAAAGGACCGTAGGCTGAAACCTCAGAAACTGGCAGTCAAAATGATATTTTTCTCCTTTAAATTTTTGGTTTCAGGTATTTTGAAGCAGTGATGCAAAGCTGATTAACTTAGTATTCAGGAAGGATGTCAAACAGCTTTTTTTTCTTTTTTTTTTTTTGCTAAGATTCAACATTAAAGTTGTCAGCTCATTAAAAATAACTGGTATTTCCCCAATAAAGCATCAAAATAGCCAGGGTGTACATGAAAAGATGTTTAATACCACTAATCAGCAGGGAAATGAAAATTAAAACCTCTATGAGATATTATCTCACATGTGTTAGCATGACTATTATCAAAAAGACAAAAGACAGGTAATGTTGGAGAAAACAGAACCCCAGTATACTGTTGGTGGGAATGTGGATTGGTACAATCATTTGGAAAAACAGTATGTATGTCCTAAGGAAATTAATAATGGAAATAGGATATATGCCCAAAGGAAATAACCACTTCATAAAGATATCTTCATTCACTTACTCATCAGAGCACTAGCCACAATAACCAGGATGCGATATCAACCTGTGTGCACTGATTGGTGAACTGATAAAGAAAACATAGCACATACATACACAATGTAATGTTGTTCAGCCTCAGAAAGAAGGAAATCCTGTCATGTGTGATATCAAGGGTGAAACTGGAGAACATTATCCTTCGGGAAACACACCAGACACAGAAAAATATTTCATGATCTGATGTAGATGGGGAATTCTTTTAGAAAGAGCTCAGATACACCGAGGAAAGGAGACTAGAACAGTGGTTTCCATGGGCAGTGTTGAGTGAGAAGAAAGAGGGAGACATAGGTCAGATGAGATGGAATACTAGATGTACAGGATGAACAAGTCTAGAGGGCTGGATTGTGGCATGAGGACTAAAGTTCATACAACTGAACTGTATTTGAGATTTCTGTATAGTAAGTAGACTGTAGTTGCTCATGTCACAAAAGTGTAATAATACAAGTGATATGGAATGTGTGTTAAGTCTGGGAAACATGTTTCCTGCCTATTAATAGAGAGCCCAAACTTGTTTATGGCTTTTAATGAGTGTTACAGTTAAGAGTGTAACAGCTGATGAGATTAAGTTGAAAGTGCTTAAAGAACTGGTGTATTAGAACAGGCTGAGTGAAGTTGTGTTTCTTTTACCCAAATGTGCTATGGAGATGAACATGTTGTCTCTCTGGAGGACTTTTTATAAAGGACAAGCCACATAAATATGCTTTTCAATCAACTTTAATTTGATGTGCTAAATGGAATGAGTAAGATCACGTGATCCCATATATTGTAGAATAGAAACTTCAGTTCTGGCATAGACAAATTCTCTGTGATCGCTCTACGAGGAGCTTAGACTGAACCTTATGTGCTTACTAGTGACAACTATTGGAAGTTTGGACTGGAGAATCTTAATCTGAAGGGCAATTACTAGCCAGCCATTTGACTGTAATTTCAATAACTGAAGGACAAAAATAATCTGTGTCTGGGTTGTATAGTTCAATAATACAGCATGTCCATAACATGCGTGAAGCCTTATGTTCAATCCCCAATGAGGGATGGAGAGGAAGGGGGAGGGGGAGGAGGAGAGGGAGGGAGATGGAGAGGGAGAAGGGGGGGAGAGAGAGAGAAAACAATTGTTACATTTGTTTTTGAGAGAAAAATATTAAAACCTGAAATACTCATGAAGTTTTAGATGATGTCAGAGAATTTTTCTAAAGAGGTTAGCAATGCCTGGAAGTATTCCATAATGAAATTGAAATAGCTTATACAGGATCATTTGGGTGACTGTAATTAGGAAATACAAATGAGAACTTGTTTTTCTTTAAGACTGATTCTGTTGTCACCTGCGCACTGTCTCAACTGACCACAAAAAGCTGTTTGTTCTATGGACCACAGTTGCAAGATGCAGGCAGCATCCTGTCTGGGAGGCTACCACCCTCCTCGAGGAAGATTTAAAAAAATGACATTAGTGGCATGAACTACATGCTACTTGCCACAGTGTTTTGTATTTTCCAACTTCTGCATATGGATAGCAAAAGGATACTAGAATCTTAGTCTACAATTGGGATCCCATATGAGGCCCAGCTTCATGCAAAGTACTGTGGGAATTTGAAGGAGGCTAGACATTAGCACATGTCAATGCCTATCTGAACTCCCATATTTGGAAAGTGATGGGAGCCATATTCCCGTGTGCTTAAAGGATCTATGCAAAGTGGAGATTGGGGTACTGCAACGATGCAGAGTGGGGTGAATTTAGTCAATTCCTCTTGCACTCTCTGAGGCATGTAATCCCAGTAGAAACTATTATGTCCGCAAGCAAAAAGACTGCAAGCTGGCCGTGTGGTGGGTTCCCTCAGGAGAAGAAATCAAAACAACCAGGAGGTCAGACTGATGCCAGTAGCCTCAGGGGACCCCCAAATGGGTCTTGAGTAGTGAATCTGGAACGGGCTTTATTTACTCAGTAAAGAAGTGGAAATTTTCAGAGTGCTATAAAAGGAAGAGAAATGAAAATATTGTACCTATTTTGACTGGAGTCACATTTCTTCAGACCAAGAAACACTTTCCATAGTGTGGAAAAAAAAAAAAAAACAGACAGACATCAATATCCCTCGGAGTAGTTTGAAAGAGAATGGGAATGGACGATAGAAATATTTATTGCTTATCTCAAACTTACAGATGAAGACACGAAGGGCTGGTTGACATGGCTTTACAAGGGCGTGTTCACAGTAAGTAAGAGGAAATGATTGCCACCATGAGATTATGTTTTCCTGGGGGAGCTTGGGAGGAAAGGTTAGAGGGAAATGTTGGTATAATGAGCATATATATTTATTTGCTTTCCCATAATGCCTCAGCTTCTCTTGCCCTGCCTTATGCAGTGACCACAAGACAAGATCTGAAACTGCAATTGTACCATATTTATAAGCCTTTAGGTCAGCCTTTCCAGAAGCCTAACAGAGCAAGCTATGCTTTCATCCTGTATGTCAAGATTGAAGTTGGCAATAAGTTTTTCTGTGCTGTCTGTTCATCAAGATAGCCCATTACTAGGCCAAGTGTTCTAACTACATTGAAAGTAAGCTAGACTAGGCTATGGTGTTTGGTAGGATAGGAGTATTAAATCCGTTTTTCATTTACTATGTTTCCAACTCACAAGAGGTTTATTGGGAAGTACCTTCATTGTAAATCAAAAAATATCTGTAATATACTTATATAGGTACATTAATATATAATCATCTCATCTTAATTGATAACTTTGTTTCCTTTAAAGGGTTTTATAGGTTAATGTATTCCTAGGGACATTAAATTGTGGCCAAATAATCAGAGGAAGAATTTAATATCATACTGAGGTGTTTCGAGTCATCATTGGTATTCAATGCCTAAGATGCTGCCTCTAAAGCAAACACAAAACATTGGCTGTACAAGGGATAGAATAAAGTGTGTGGGTGACCTAGACAGGATTCAATCTTGCTTATAGTGATCTATCTCCAGAATTTGTTAGCTATGTGGCATTTGGTAAGCTACTTAAAAGTTCTGAATGTGTTTCGCCTTCTGTAAACTGTACTTAAGAATGCCCCCAAAGTAGCAGAACAGTTTTATGTTTTAAAACAGAAAAGAAAGCATGTGAAAAGCAAGAAAAAATAGAGAGCAATCCTTCATGGTGCTGTTAATGGTATTAGTATCGTTATTATTCGAAGCCTTCATCAGGGACAAACTGCCCTTTCTCCTAACAAGGTATAGGTTCTAGCAATTTCTTAAGGCACAGACAGTATTTTTTCATTGTCTTTGGTTCATGTTCCACAAAGCTTCATGTGTTAAAGATTTGGTCTGCAGTCCCTGGTGGAACCCTCAAGAGGCTGGGCTTAGTAAGAAGTTCAGTCATGGCAGGGGAAGCCACTGAAGGGGATATTGGGACACCAGACTCTTCCTCTCTCTTTGTTTCCTGTTGCTATGAGGTAAACAGCTTCTCTCCACTATATCTTTCTGCCATAACGTCCCTGCCTTGCCACACACATAACAGTAATGAAGCTAGCTGACCAAGGACTGAAACCATTAGCCAAAACAAATCTTACCCCCTCAGGAGTTGATTTATCTCAGGTATATGCTACAATAACATAAAACTGACTAATGCACTCGGGAAAGAAATTAGACTTGTGTGGAGGTTTTAACAGAAAAAGAAATGAATGACATTTCAAATTCACTTTCTTGTTAGTCTATTAAGTCTCCCTGAGTATCTCACATTGAAACAACTGCAAAGCAAACCTCTCATTGTCCTTCAGTGCTTTCCCGATCTCTCTCCTTCCTTTCATAGTGTATCTTCTCCTGACACTGCTCATGATGTCCAGTTGTGTTTCCTCGATTCTTTACTGCTAAGCTCCTGGCGGAGGCTTGCATCCAATTCTCCTCACCACACAATTATCTTCTAAGGACAAGGCATACTTCAGCGGTGTTTCTGAATTCCTAACTAATATTTGTAACACTTCTACCCTGGCTTCCAAGACTTGTAACTTTCTCCTCTTCTTGGGTTTCCTGTTTATAACTTTCCCACTGTCTTTATCTCTTTTGTGGGTTCATCCTCTTCTATTTTACATGACGCATCACTGGAGAGATTAACTTCATCATTTGTTTACCTAAAATAGTCTTTTCCGGGGTTTTCCCCTCTAAAGCTACCATTTCCCCCTTTCTGTACACTGTAGTCCTTGCAAGGGAATTATTAACTTCGACCCTCAGTCCTTGTGGTTTGATGATCTAGCTCTACCTTCTGGAGTGAATGATATTTACATATATCCTTTGGACAAACTGTCCTTTAAATATACTGCCATATTTATTCCAGGAGCCTATTACCATGTGGCTTCTTGTTGTTCATGGAGTACTTCTTTTGAATATAATTAGACCATTTCTTCATCAAAAGTACTTAACATTACAAATATGTGAAAGCTAAACTATAATGACATTTATATCATTCTTTAGTTGTTCCGGTAATTTACTATACTAACATCATAAGACCAAATTTGAAGTGTAGGAGACTTTGTGTAGGAAACTATCAGTCACTTTCCTGTCCCTGGGACAAGATGCCAGACATCTACAACTTACAGGAGGAGAGGCTGAGTGCGGCTCACAGTTTTGGGTTATTTCATGGTCATTCAGCAGGCTCCAAGGCAGAAAAAAAACAACATGGCAGAAGAGCATTGTGAAAGAAAGCTACTCAATTCATGTCAGCCAGGAAGCAGAGAGAGAAAGAAAAAAGGAGCCTGGGGACAGGAATACACCTTTCCAAGTCACAAGCCCAATGAATCACCTCCAACCATGTCTCGACTCCTAACAACACATCAGCCACAAACTCATCGATAGATGAATCCACTGAAATGTATAGTGCACCCACGATCTGATCCACTCCCAAAAGCCTCACCTCTGAATGCATGAGCCATTCTTTGTTTTGTTTTGAGACAGGGTCTCACTATGTAGTCCAGGCTGGCCTGGAACTCATAGTGATCCTCCTGCCTCAGCCTCCTGAGGGCCGGAATTAAAGGTGCGCACCACTATACCTGGACATGAGGCTTTTCAGGTACATTTTAGAACTAAATCATAACAGAACCCATCTGGTAGCCCAAATAAGCAACTAGAATTGTAAACATCTCAGTCACGCTAACAGGAAAACAAATCGGTCTCAGGTAGTTAAACATTTTTTCTCTATATAATTTACTAATCTTTGAAACTTGAGCATTATCTTGTATTTTCTCTAGTAAATTATGATTGCGTGAAGTAGATTTTTTCTGAAATAAATATCATTTGTTTCAATCACTACATATTTATGTATTTGCCTTCTTTTCCTATAAGAATAGGTTAATCCCGTTTTCTCTGTTTTGTGTACCTTCCTGCAAGCTTAGAGAAATATGAAAACCTTCAACATGATTGCAGTATAGAATTTACATCTTTCTTGTAATGATTTAGCTCAGACAGGCCTTTGATTGAAAGGTTGATCTGTACATATGGGTGATGTGCAGTTTGTTGTATGTTATTGGCAAATTTTAAAAGACACCCTAAGCTATCACTGATTGACAAATAAGATGTTATTCCTTTGAGAAAGAACACTGTATCAGTCTGCTGTTAGTGTCAGAATGGTGATGGACTATTTTAATTACACATATAAAGCAATACCTGAAAAAGAAGAATAGCTAAAAGAAGATGGAATTGAACCACTTACCATATATACACACACATACATGCATACATATCTGGATGGATCAGGAATGATTTTCAAGACTAGTCTCTTCTTTCTCTGACTTATAGGAACAAAAAAGGTTGGAAGGTTATGAATTAACTTTCTGATCTGTCAGTATGTATTACAGAGAGATTTGGAAGGCTCAAAGCAATATTTCACTCTCTACTGAAAATCCACATAAAGGGCACATTCCCATGCTTCTTATTCTTACAAGGCCAGTCTAGCAGAAGACTGTGCAATACTGTTTTTATGGTACATTTTAGAGTTATTTTTTTAATGAAAAACAAGTCAGAATTTGAAAGTTAAGAGCTATAAAAGTATCTAGTTGATCCAATAGAGAAGCTCATGAAGTTATAGGATGTAAATGACATTCTTTTATAAGAATGGTGAAACTATTCTGTTGTCTTCTTAAATCAGTTTAAAGCAGGCAGCATTTTCTACCTTTCAATGTCTACCTGCCATATCCTAACAATCTTGCTGTATATATTGTTTGACTCATTCATTCATTTATTCATGCAATAAATATTTATTGAACACCTATGATATTTTCAATATGGTACCAGGTCTTGGGGATTCAGCAATGAATGTGGAATCCAGGCTTGGATCTAATGGGATTCTATCAAAGAGGGCTTTTCCGCTATGCTTAAACAGGGTCCTACTTGCCTGATGACACTTGATGGCAGTCAGGAAGGCACTGAGCTGACCTTGTAAGAGACAGGCATGATGGATGTTTCTCTGGGCATCCCTTAAGACACTAAGTCCAGGTAGTTGACGTGGCAGCTCTCAGATCAGCTGATGTCTACTCTTCCTCTGACCAGACAAGAAAAAGACTCCTGGCAAAATGAAATGGTCATACACCTGTGGGCTGAATTTCTCAGGCTCACATACCTACCAATTAGTTTTGGCTGAAAAGTAAAGTGGGAGGTGGGTGAAAAAGAGAGAATGTACAGGGAGAAATTAAACAAAATATATACAAACAAATGTGTGTTTTGCCAGACTCATCATCCTAAACCAAATATCAAAATGATGTCAGATCAGATTAACATCGCAAAACATTCCAAGGCCATGTAACTACTTGGCTTGGGAAATCACACATAAGGGTTCCCTCCTCCATCAAAAAGGGGTTTTCTATTATGCTTAAAATACAGAGAGAGAATCATAGCATACAAGGCCTTATGCAGTCTAGTCTCTACACTTCTTAGCAGCTTTATTATGAATCATTTTCCTCCGAGTCTCTGTCTATATACTCCAGTTTCTCCTGCCCTAGCGTTTTGTATGGACTCCTCCTTCACGCAATATTCCTCTCTACTTTCTTGCCCATCCTCAACTGTTGCTCATCCTTCAGAGCTCAGCCGAAATGCCTTCCTCTGAGACTTTTTCCTGTCTTGTCTGACTAGGCATATTAAGTAGCCAAAGAGTCAAGTTTCCAATTGTAACGGTGGAGGTTTGAGCATGGGTTTTTCTAAGTGGTCTTCAGTCAGCGAGTGTAAACATCGGGAATGCATACATATGGGGCACAGGGAAGAGAGAGCAAGAGTCCAAGAAAAATCGAAGCATTAATGATTACAAATATTCCACACTCTAGGTAGCGTTTGGTGTACACTGAAAGCCAAGAAAGACAGATGAAGCCAATCTCAACGTTTAGAACCCTTATGTAAAATGATCAAATTTGCATTTTGAGAAAGATACTTCTGTCTAAAATGTGAAAAAAAGAATGCTGGGATATGACCGTAAAATTACTAATAATAGCTAAAATGACTGAGCACTTACTGAGTGATTTACATATATTAGCACATTTACACCACTTCCAATCCCAATGATTAAATTTTATTCCATTTTTGCTCCACAGCTAAGGAAAAGTAGCTGTATGCAGAAGACAGAAAGGTAATACATAACAAAGTGAGAATTTGAATCCAGGCAGCCTGGCTTCAGAATGGACAGATCCAAACACTAAACAGAGTTGTCCTTTGTTAGCAAATTATGATCTTTACTTGGATTTAAAAGACAGTGGTGGAAACAGAAAGAAATGAACAAACTGTTACAAGATAAAAAAGATAAAATATGACGATAGGCTGGGCAAGGGGAGTAAAAGATATTTAACGTGATTCCTCAGCTTTGGGATGTGCAAATCAATCTATAATGATATCATTCACTGACACAGGGGATACCAAACAAGGGCCGCTTAGTGAGAGAAATGTTTTGAGATAACTCTGAAACAGTTGGCAGGAAAGTGTTGCCACACAAACAGTACTCTATTCAGGCGTAGCAATCAGAAACTAGATAAACCAACGCAGTGTGAATCGTCAGCATATAGATACATAAAGCATATAGATTACTGCATATCATCTGATGTGATACAATGAGAGAGCCACTCTATCTCTGTTGTCTTCCTCCAAATACCCATAACTCATGTGTAGTCATGAAGAAGACTTCGGACATATTCTGGTGGAAGGACATCATGTGAGTATTTTAAAAGCCTGAGGACAGGAAAAACAAGATTGAATGATTGTCACAACCAAGAGAAACCTAAGAAAATATGATGATTAGTGCAATGTGCTATCCAAAATTGTATCCGGGAGCAGAAAAAGTGGAAAAGTTAATGAAATCTAAACAATGCCTAGATGTTTAGTAATAGTAATTTTGGTTACTTCATTCTGTCAGATGTATCATGGTATACTATTAGGATTGTGTAGTATACAGAAACTTTGCAATTTTTGCACCTCTTATGTAAATATAAAATCATTCCAAAGTACAAATTTTGTTTAAAAATAATGCTATAAACAGTTTTGATTCTTTGCTACCATCATTAATATAAATTAAAAAAAAAATAAAGTTAGGAATGGGGCCTGAATGACAGTAGTAGAGAAATGATACTCAGGAGGGTGCTGGGGATTGAACTCAAGGCCTTGTGCTTACTAGGCAAGCACTCTACCACTTGAGCTAGATCCCCAAGCCCTCTCTTACAATTTTTGAGGCTAGGAGTTGAGACTAAGGTTTCAGCAGAGAAGGTTTATTTTAGGTGTCTTTCAGATAACTGTCTTCTGCTGTGTATTCACATGGGCTTCCTTCTCTATGTGTCTCGGTCCTATTCTTTTAAGGACACTAGTCAGATCAGATTAGAGACAATGTTAATGATGCCTTTTAACTTCGATTCCCTTTTTTAAGGTCTTATTCCAAATACAGTCATTTCTAAGGTTCCAAGATTAGGGTTTCACCATACAAATTTCAGAGGACACGGTTCAAACTCTTAGCAGAGTATGATGCACCCGAGTTAGACTCTAGACTTCTTATATGGAACAAAATGACTACGTAAGTCAAATTCTGAGTGTCAGATTTTTCCTTTTGCCTTTTAGAATCTCTGAAATAAATACAATAACATCTAATTGCAGAACTCAGGGGAGACTTAGATAACATTTCTGCCAAGTTTTCAATCAGTATTTGATATATCAAAGTGAGTTTCCCTCCCTGACTTTTATACATTCACCCTTTTTGTACATCTATTCATAATTTTCCTGATCACAAAATGTGCTGAGTGCCCTTAAGCAAGCTAACTGTTGAAATCTTAAATTGTTAACTTTAAACTCAAAATATTGGGCTCATGATCTCTGAGAGGCAAACACTGAAAGCATCTGTCCATTCACTAGCTGAAATTTGATGGGGGCGAGTGAAATGGAGAAGAGAATATATAGGGAGAAATACACACAAATGCTAAACTTGTCTTGTAGGATTCAGTGTTCTAAACTTCACATCTGAATTGTATCATCATATCAGTCTAACATTACAAACCATGCCATGGCTGTGTAAATGCTTTGGTCAAGGAATTAGGTCTAGAAATATTTGGGGGGCGGTTCTGGGGATCAAACTCAGGGACTTGTGCTTGCTAGGTAAGCATTCTATCACTTGAGCTAAATCCCCAACCCCTCTAGACATTTTGTCAGAGCCTGTGCTCTGGACCAAGAGTGTTACAATTTCCGAGTCTCTTGCAAATGCATATGCTGAAACCTTTTCATCAATGTGATCCCATTGGGACGTTAGCCCTTTAAGAGATGATTAAATATTAAAGTGGAGTCCTCATGAATGGGTTTAGCACCCTCATAAAAGAGGGTGAAGTGAACAGATTCACCCTGTCTAACACAGGATGACAGAGAAAATAGGTGTCAGCTACAAGAGAGTCTTTTCCACACATCGAACCTGCCAATGCCTCAATACTGGACGTACCAATCTCTAGAACTCTGCAGATATCTTTCTGTTGTTTATAAGCTAGTTATAATGTTTTTATAGCAGCACAAATGGACTAAGGGGAGCAAGGAAAAAACTCCTTTGAGAAGGAAACAATACTGCCCCACGCTCAGTCATTAAAAGTATGATCCAAAGTGTGATCGTTAAGGTGCGTTATCAGCTTGACTGGCTTGGGAGGCACCCAGAAAATTAGTAAAGCATACTTCTGGGCGTGTCTGATCTGATCCCTTGCACCTTCCTCTGTGGTACGACTCCCCTCCCCTGCATGCCCTCCCACCATGATATTTCTGCCTTGTAGCAAGTGACAATGGACTGAATTCCCTGAAACCATGAGCCAAATTAAACCCTTTCTCCTTTAAGTTGTTTGTGTTATGTGTTGTGTCTCAGCAACAAGAAAGCTGACTAATGTGTAAAGACTTATAATCAGAGAGGCTTCAAACATGACTTACTGTTCACAATGATCAACTGTCCATTCTCTCCTGTGAAGATGTATGAATTACATAGAATGGTGCTTGGCAAAGAGTACTTGGTGTATACATGGGACAGCGGTGGTGCTCCTAATTTTTATTTTCTGTGCAAACAAAGACTTCCAAATTGTTCTATTATTCTGATCATGGTAGAACATCAGAGTAATGATTAAGATGGGATTTCCTACCAGCCCCCCAGAAACATGCACTCTAAATAGCAGCATTAAGTCTGACTTAAGGGAAATAAATTGATTTTTGATGAACACTTGAATTTTGGAAGTAGATTATATTTGCTACATCATTTCATGCCCAAACTGAAAGGAACTCTCCCTGAAGTGGGTTGATAGCTAATCTATATGTACAGTATACAACACTTTATACAGACTAGTACTGATGGTGGGAATAGTGAGCTTGGAGAGGGTTCATGCCATGCAGTGAAAGAAACAGCCGTACTGACATGCCTGTGACTCTGCTGCCGACTACGAGACACTGGGAGCTCCAGGATTTATTTCAAATACTGTCTGGGACATCAGGGTTCAGATGCAAGAGAAGAAGATGAGACAGGGACCATATTCTCTCTTGTGAAGATATATGAATTACATAGAACGGCACCTGGCAAAGAGTACTTGCTGTATATGTTGGACAGCGGTGGTGTCAAACAAAGAAACAGACATGGGACAGTCTGGTGTCGGACAAAGAAAAAGAGGTAATTAAATAAGGCAGAAAATCTATAAAATAATTGAAAAATTGCAGAGACATGATTTAGAGTGCCAGGATAGGTTTTCACTTTTGCCTTTTTTACAAAGGAATTCAAAACCTGAAACAAGAAGTAAGCAAGATTTGCAAACAGTAGCTCATACAACTCTTCTCTAGCTACCTGGAAAAACAGAAGCTGTTCCCCAAGGGCTGCCAGCCTTTCATCCTGTCTTGGGAAAGTGCACCCTTGCCAACCATTCAGCAGCAGCTGCAGATAAATCCATATTTTGTCTATTGTTTCTCTTTTAAACTTTTCAAAGCAGAGAAAACAATGTGACAACACAGAGAAAGCCATTGTAATAACAATCTAGGCCCACAGGGAGTATGAAAAGTTTGCTCTGGACAGTTAGTCCTGCAAGGTCTTTTATGACCTCAAAAGTAATCTGAATTTATTTTCAGGCCAGATTAGAATGTTCTCAAGATAGAGTTACAAGAAAAAACCTAACACCCATGTGTAGGAGAGAAAGTTAGAGGAGGATGGTGCGGTGCACAGAATGCTCTAAGATGATAGTGAAGGAGTCTCGTGCCTTATATAATATATTCTCTTAATTTTGGGCAGAACGTGTAACTACCTTGTAATCAATGATGTATGGCCAAAAAAAAAAAAAAAAAAAAAAAAGATGAAATAGTCACAGGGAGGAGCTGAGGGCAGCTTCCCGATGGCAGGTAGCCGAAAAGAAGGACTTTGATCCCACCACACGGACTTAGCTGTGTAAACTCCTCTAGCCAACACCCAGCCTTGTGTGATCCTGAGAGGACTTAGCTGTGTCCTTTCCAGTGTGGATTTCTGACCACTAAAACCTTTGAGATAATGTATGAGGACTGTTTGAAGCAACTAAATGTATAGTACTTCATTGTTCAGTAATAGCAAACTAATCCAGATTTGATCCATCATTATCCAGGATTAAATGTAGGAAATAAGATCCCTAATTTATAATCTAACTGATCTTCCACTGAAGGCTACATTCTGGGCCAAGGAAGAAAGGAATGGAATGTCATATAATTCTTCCAGAGACTACGATTTGCTGAATGTTCCCAACAAAATCTAGAAAACTTCTCCCACCACTGCTCCCTCAATTTATCATAGAAGGGCCTAGGCCCTACCGTCACAGCTCAAGTTGAAGTAGAAAGATCTAACCTGTGATGAACAGGGCCCATACATATGCTGTACTCATGGCACCAAGAAAAGCATCCTTTGAGTATTTGAACTCAGCCAAAGGAAATATTTATTGTATGATTTTAGTCCAGTTGACATTTGGGGTCAAATAATTCTTTTGGGGGAAGAAACTATTTTGGTAACTGAATGGAGTTTTGCTGCATTCATAGCATCCACCCATTAGTTACCACCAGCATCTACGAAGTTATGACAGCTGAAATTGAATTCAAATTTCTTGCTGGTGTCAGGGCAAAACTGACCCTGGTGGACGATCGTTGCTTTAGAACAAGGTTTCGTGTGGGCCAACCTCAAGGGCATTGAGAAATGGCCATCGTGGATGCAGAGAAGACTTATCAAAAAAATAGTCTGCTGAAGACCAAGCTATGGTCTTCCCTCTCTTTTTTCTCACTGTGCCGGAGCGCTCACCTCACCTGCCTCTCCACTGCATATGCACCATTGGGACTGACGCTCACCTCAGACCCCAGAATAGTTCAAAAGACTGAAAACTCCATCTCTCTGTACCTTGGGGTAACATTTGCATGCATCCTCTCTCTGCCCAGGTCCTAGCCTCTCAGTTTTAACGCTTATATAAATACCATGTTCCCTGCCCTGCAACCTCTACCAAATACTTGATTTCTGAATCAAGACCTTTCACTTATCCTTTGAATACAGTGTATGGTCTTGCTGGCTATTCCAGTGTGATTGCTGGAAGGCTTTCCCAAGGGTATGGAAACCCTGTGCCCTAGATCCCAGGCTCTTTCCAGGGGTCTGTAGCGCTGAGAGGCAAAGGTCAGTTAAGCAGGCTAACTTGGGTCTGCTGCTGAATCCCTGAACATCCAGGTCATAGGGTGAGAAAGGACAGAGCTGATGGCTTGAAGAGAGAGGCTCATTGTCTCACCTCTTAGCAAATAGAAGCCTGTGCTCTGTCCAGCCAGCATTATTAGACTTCGGAACCCTGCATCACCCAGGCCTTCATGGACTGACTTGGAGATCCCCGGCGGGCAGACAGCTGCAGTTCCACCTCATCTGTGGTGTGATTCTGAGTAGGGAATGATACTTCCTGGTGGGAAGTTTCTCCAGGAATAACTACCTAAAGTACACACAGAACTGCTGGTCATATCCATTCCAAGTTACAAGCCAATCAGTTGCCACTGGGAAAAAGAAAGCATTTTTATTTCTTCACTGTGTTATTTAAACTACACAGAAGTTGTTCTCTTTCCCCTCACTTTACCCGGGAATCCTGCACAATACGGGAATGGCGAGATGGAAGAGTAAGGGTGAGCAAGGCCTCTCTGAGTCCATCAACGACTTTCTAAGTGCAGTAGAAGCCTTGTCATTTGGTCCTCTTGAACTGTCTCCAGGAGAAATATCCCCTGCTCAGATAGGTGGGAATAAGGGCCATTATGGGTTTTCTAAAAATTGAACCAAGGTTATTTTTGTTCTACAATATATACATTGCTATTGTTTCAGTGGGTCTCCCCGGCAAATTTCATGTGTCAGAAACGTAATAAAAGATAGAACGGTTTTGGGATATGGGGGCCCAGTGAGATCTTATTAGGTCATAAGGGCGCTGTCCCCATGAATATCATAATGATGCCATAAGAGTGGGCAACTTATGGCCAAAGTAGCTTTTTTTACAAATTTTATTGTACACTTTAGATATACATAATGATCATATTCAACATATGGGTTTTGTACCTGTATATGTTATATTTTGATTTTCTTTTTTCCCCTTTCTGTACCCTCCCTTCGACTCCTCCTCCCCTTCTTATTTATGACAATTTTGTTTCCATTTTTTCTCTTTTCATTTTTTTTCCTTTTCTGCTTCCTTCCTGTCTTCCTCTCTCTTCTTCATTTCCCCTTCCCTTTGAACACTTTCTTTCTATTTGACAATTTCTATTATACATTTTGGTCCTTATTTACATTTTCAGTTTCTCTCACCAAAGAAACAATACGATTTTTATTCATGTGTGTCTGCTTTACATCTAAAATATATAAAGAACTTAAAAGAATCAGATCTTCCATATTTAAAGACCCAGTCCCAAAATGGGCACCTGAAATGAACAGACACTTCTCAGATGGAGAAATACAAATGGCAAATAAACATAGGAAAAATTATTCAACATCACTGGTCACTCGAAAGATGCAAATTAAAACAACGCTGAGATTACATCTCACTCTAGAAAGAACAGCTAGTATCAAGAAATCAACCACTAACAAAAGCTGGTGGGGCTCTTGGGGAAAAGGAGCCCTTCTCCACTGCTGGTGGGAGTGCAGACCGGTGCAAAGTAGCTTTGATATAAAAATTCAGCTTTGCTTTCCTTCCTTTCACCTTCTCTTGCCCTTCTGTCTTCGACCACAGGAAAACAACAAAGGCCCTATGAGGATGCCTAAACTATGTTCTTGAACTTTCTAGCCTCTAGAAAAATTATCTAAATATGTTCTAGTCATTATATATTACCTAGTCTGTGGTGTTTTGTTATGGCAAGATAAAGGAGACTAAGAAATGTGTGTTCGTGACAAAATGCAAATATTATAAACACACAGTAGGCAATGACATTCCATACAAGCCCAGAAAGAATAGTATTTTTTTTTTTTGTATTATGGGGCGTATTTCTCCATTTTCCTCTTTTCATACATACTCAAATGACTATTATCAATAGCATATTTTAAAAAGGATTATGCCATTCATGCTCTTTTCCAATATACAGAGTCTGCCAGAAATATATACACACTTCAGGAAAATAAAAACTTGCATAAATATTTTAATGCTAAATTTGTTGAGACACCATGAGAGTAATACAAGTTACCTTTGGCCTCTACAATTCCAAGAGGTGCTCAGAGTGGTGGCCATGAGCTTCCAGACATTTATTAGTATAGTAAACTGCTGCTTGGGTAATCTTGTCATTGATATTGCTGCATGTGCATTTTCAATTTCTTCTGTAAGGACCAACAGTATAGTGGGTTTTCTGTGATATACAACATCCCCTAAGGTCCCCCATACGAGGGCAACGCCATCTGTTGAAAAAAAAAAGCATACTATTTTTCTTTTCCTGAAGTGTGTATACATTTTTTGCCAGGAAAAAAAAAAATATATATATATATATATATGTATCTCAGGTTTTTAGGTCAGTATATATTGCTTTACCTCATTGTTATTCTTTATAAAGGCTGTTGAGTTTACCTTTGTATGCTGACACCACAGTTTTTCTACCTGGTCTACCACTGATGGACATGAAATTATGTCTTCTCATTTACCACTACCAAAAGCACAGAAATGCCTTGTGCATTGTCCATTATGCTTTATGCACAGTATTTCTATAGAACAGGTGTTTCCAAGTAGAACTCTGGACTAAAAGAGTATGAACAGTTTTTCCAGCACCATTTGTTAAAAAGGCAATCTTTCAGCATAGATTTTGGCCCTCTGGTCAAAAATCAGATAGCTAAGGAGCACACAGTTGTTGTTGTATCCATAATTTTATTCCACTTGTCCACATGTCTATTTTTAAGCCAGTTCTGTGACCTTTTCATTATTGCAACTTGGTACTGTAACTTGATATGTGGGATTGTAATGTCTCTTGCTTAGCTCTTTATGCTCAGGATTGTCTTTTTGGTGTTTTGTTTTTTTTTTTGTTTTTTTTCTATTCTGGGTCTCTTCTGTTTCCACACAAATTTTAGAAATTTTGTTGGCTCTGTGAAGAATGCTGTTGGTATTTTGATTGGATTTGCAGTAAATCTTTATTCTTTTTAATTTACATTTTGATCTTCTTAGCACACATTTGATGTACATGCAGTTTCTATTCATTTTGGGGAATAGGTACCTCTACACAATACAGCTTATTTCTTTTTTTAATTCCCTTCCCCTTCCCACCCACTTCCCTCCCTCCCTCCACCTCTAAATTCCCTTTCCCCATTTTCGTTCTTTTTGTTATTATCATTCTTATCTCATGTTTATAACATAGAATGTTTACATTCATTCAGCGTGTTTGGTAGATGTACATGACACATCTCAAATCTTTTTATTTCCCCTTCTCCTCTACCCTCACTCTCAGTCTTCTAGCCTGCAGCCCATTTGCAAGAGATCTATCCCATGTTTCCCTTATATCTCTCTTTTATTTTGCTCTTTGTTTGTACTTTTCCTTACTAAAATGAGAGATACCATAGGGCATTTAAGATTGTGTGTCTCATTTGTTTCACTCAATATTATATTTTCTAGGTGCATCCATTTTCCTAAAAATGTCTTCAGTTTATCCTTATTTACAGCTGAGTAACATTCCATTACATATGGATACCACATTTTCTTAATCCATTCATCAATTGTTGGCTAAAGAAGCTGCTTTAAGGATTTATCTATTATGAACTGTCCTGCGATAAGCATTGCAATGCACATTGTATTAGCTACCTTTCTAGAGTCTGGTTTGCAAGAGAGATTTAATACAGGACATTTACAAGTTACAACATTCACACACACAATCCAAATGCAGGAAGAGTGCAGAATGTCTGTCTCTGCACTGGAAACCTGAAAGATGCAATCATGGGCTGGGAGCCCACGGCACTGTCTCATGTACATCCATGTCTGCACTAAAAGGCCGAAGAAATCTATACTGAAACCAGGATACAACGCTCGCAACAGAGATGAAGACCAGAGCTCCCCTGAAGCAAACAGCAGCAATCTCTGGCAACGTCAGGGCCCAGAGTGCCTCCTGCAATAACAGCCAAGTTCCCTTCAGGAGAACCAGCCAAAAGAGCTTCTCCTAGGAAACAGCCAGCCCCTATCTTCTGCCCCCGTTCTCCTTTATGTTGTGTTGGCAATAACCTTCAGGTGGATCTTCTATGCCCCGAACCACATCAACGCAGTTCAACTGGGTGTTTCTGCTCAAATTGACCACAGTAATAAGTCCACCACAATCCACCTGGTCAACTTGATAACCAGACACATTTCTTTAAACCATAGTCTCCCAGTGGCAGATTTGTAAAGATTTAACATGTCTTGGTCTATTCAGATCCATGTTAACAATACACTTCTTATTGCACTCATTCCCACACCAGAAACATAGATGCAAAGGTTCTCAAAACTGGTTACAAACAGGGGTACAAAAATTACAACTGTATATACAAATATACAACTCCATTCTCTCTTGCTTGTTCTAAAACAAATAATTTGTTTACAAAGTACAACATACCAATACAGTGTGTCCACATTTAAAAATATAGCTTCAAATTTTAAAACTCTTTTGGATTCTGTAACCTTTAATGACAGAGCATGGCAACACTAAGAGCTGCCCCAAAGGATCTCCTGCACCCCAAATACACTCTCCCCTTCTGGCCAAAGGCCTCCGTTCATTTTTCCATTGTCCTGTTTCTTCTCCACAACCACATTCTCCTCTGTCCATCCTTGCAGTCCACAGCTCCCCTCTGCCCAAACGCTTCAAGTCACTCTGCCGGCTCTCCGCTCTCGATTTCCAACATAGATCCGGCCAAAAGCCCTCAACAGTAACTATGCTGCCATCTCAACACCAGACTGCACTGAAATTTTTCTCCCACCCAGACAACATCTCCAAACATGAGCAAAATGCAGACCGACCTCTGTCAGAGCACACACACACCACCTGGGATCCAGCACCCAATGCAGTCTTTCTCAACAGCGGTCTCCCAAGCCTCATCCTAACCCACAGCATTTCCATCCGTTACTCTGGTTTTCCATCCTCTGACCAGAGTCTCCCATATAATAAGTTCAGAGCACTCCAAGGCTGCCTCTTTGGCTGGTCTCTCAAACATTTCCAAATTAATTCTCAAGGCTTTTAAGCCACATGGCCAGGCAACGTCACAGCAAGGATCCCACTTATCCGGTACCAATGTTTTGTATTAGTTACTTTTTTAGAGTCAATGGTTTGCAAGACAGCAGATCTAATTCAGGACATTTACACATTACAACATTCACACACATGAGCCAAATGCAGGAAGAGTGCAGAATGTCTCTCTATGCACTGGAGACCCGAAAGATCCAATCAAGGGCTGGGAGCCCACCGTACTATCTCATACATCTGTGCCTGCAGTAAAAGGCTGAAGAAATCTATACTGGAACCAGAGTACAACACTCACTGTGGAGATGAAGACCAGAGCTCCCCCGAAGCGCACAGAAGCCATCCTTGATGATAGTAAGGCCCCAAGCTCCTTCTGCGATGAGAACAGCCGAGTTCCTTCAGGGAAACCAGCTGTAACAGAGCTCCTCATGGGAAACAGCTGCTGCCTATCTTCTGCTCCCGTTCTCCTTCATGTTGTGTTGGCACTAACCTTCAGGTGGATCTCCTACACCCAGAACCACACCAACTCAGTCCAGCTGGGTGTTCATGCTCAGGTTGACCACAATAAGTTCACTACGCACGCATTACTAAAAGATGATTTCTTTAGCTCTTTTGGGAAGATACCTAGAAAGGGAACAGCTGAGCCATATGGAATTTATAATTAAAATTCTTTGAGAAATCTCCACAATGATTTCCACAATGGTACTAGTTCATATTCCCAAAAACAATGTAGGAAGGTTCCTTTCTAAATGTGGCCACGCCAGCATTTCTTATCTTTTGACTCCCTGATGATTGACATTCTCTTGATGTGAGGTGAAATCTTAACATGTTTTAATTTTCATTTGTCTAATGGTCAGATTTGTTGGCTATTTCTACTTCTTCTGAGAAATGTCTGCTCATTTCACTTGTCCATTTTTTGACTGGGTCTTTTATTAGAGGTGATCTTTTTTTTCAAGTTCTATATATACTCTAGATTTTACTGCTCTGTCTGAGGAATAGCTGCTGAAATTTTTCCCACGCTGTGTGTTATCTCTCCAATATACTGATTCCTCTGTGTGCAGAAATTTTGTAATTTTATGTGGGTTTTTGCTGTTATTTCTTGTGCGAGGGAAGTTCTGTTCGAAAAGATCTTGCCTGCAATTACAACTTCAAGTATTGTCTTCCGATAGGTTCAATGTTTCTCTTTTAAAGTTTAGGTCTCTGATTCATTTTGATTTTAGTTTGGTACTTAATAATATGGCCATTTTGACAATATTGGTTCTGCCTATCCAGGAAGAGCAGATGTCTTTCCATTTTCGATTGTCCCCTTCAGTCTTTTTCAGAGCATTGTGGTGGTTGTTATTTAGAGGTCTTTCATTTCATTGGCTAGGATAATTCCTTGGTATTTAATATTTTGAGAAGCTAACCTGAATGGGATTATTTTCCTAATTTCTTTTTCTGCGGGCTTATCGTTCGTGTACATGAACACTATTGATTTTTATGTGCCTATTTTGTATCCTTTTTGGAATTTGTTTATTAGTTCTAAGAGGCTTCTGGTGAAATTGTGTGGGTCTTTTATGTAAAGGGTCATGTGAGCTGCAAGTAAGAATAGTTTGACTTTTTCCTTTCCTATTCAAAAGAATAAATCTAGAGACATATCTTTCACACTGTATTAAAATCAAGCCAAAATGGATCAAAGATCTAGATATCAAAACAGAAACACGATCTGTTGGAAGATAAAATAGGTAAAACTCTTGTTGAAGAATAGGCAAACCCAGTTGCACAGAAAATAATACAAAGAATAAGCAAATGAGATTTACCAGATTAAAACGTTTCTGCAGAGCAAAGGAAACAACTAACAGAGTGAGGAGACAATATACAGAATGGAAAAACATTTTGCCTTCTAAATTGTACACAGAAGATAGTGAGAATATATAAAGAACCCCCAAAAAGTTAGAACTCCCCAAATAGGAGACCCAATAATAAATGATCAATTAAAATGAATAGAAACATCTCAGAAAGAGAGGTACAAATGCCCAATAGCTAAATGAGAAATAGCCACTTTGGCCCTTAGAGAAATGCAAATCATAACAACACTGAGATTCCATCTTACTCCAGTAAAAATGGTTATCATCAAGGATTCAAAAAGCAATAAATGCTGGTGCAGTCGTAGGGCAAAAGCAACATTTCTATATTGTTACTGGGAACATAAACTTATTCAGCCCCTGGAAATTTGTATGAAGTTTCCTCACAAAACTAAAAGCAGAAATTCCATTTGACCCAGCTGTACCACTTCTCTACATCCCCCGAAGAGTTCAAGTTGTGCTAATACAGTGTTTATACAGGCATAATTCACAATAACTAAATCTTGGAAGTGGCCTACATGCCCATCAACAAAGAGACAAGTCAATAAAGAAAATGTGGTATTTATTCAAAATAGATTACTGCTCAACCATAAAGAGGGATAAATGTGAGTCATTTTAGGAAAATGGGTGGATCATGAAACTGTAATACTAAATGAAATAAATCAGACATCAAGAGTTAGATATTGTATAGTTTCTCTTATGAGAATCCCAAAATATAAACAATGTAATGAATGAAGTAAAAGAGAGGTAGTAGGAAAGACGGAGTTAGAATTTGTAGATCTGGGAAAAGGATGTGAGGAAAGGAAGACAGGTGAAAACAGGGAGAAAGCAAGAGTAAAAATAAACAAGATGAATGTAATTATTATGTACCACAATCATACAATAATAACAAAAGCAGTATGAACAACTTTCATTTTAAAAACTATTGCCCGGGCTGAGGGGATAGCTCAGTGGAAGAGTGCTTGGCCAGCATGCCAGTGGCCACGAGTACAATTCCTAGCTCCAAGCACACAAACTATTGTCAAATAAACCTGCAAACAGCTGTATTCATCAACAGAGCCACTGAAGCAGTGGGTGAGCCTATGTGACTCATCAGTTTCATGCCAACTTTGGGGCGTATCTTTCCTTATTATTTGCAAAAATAAGTGAAAAACAACAATCTCAAGGTTGTGTGATTTTGCATTATTTCATTATTATTGAGTTTAAGGATACTTTAAAAAGTTTATCGATAACGTTTGTGTGTGTATGTATGTGTGTGTGAGAATGTGTATTTGTCTATATCTAATTTATTCAATTTTACCTTTTGGGACATTCATCTTTTCCTTGCTTAGTAATATGAATTCATTGTATATTATGATATTAATCACTTTCTGCTACATATTTTGCATATATTTATATGGATTTCAACACATAAGACTTTCTTTACTGTATACTTTGATGCACATATTCTTAAAATTTTACGTAATCAAATATGCCAACCTTTGTTATTCTGCTTTTTTTCTTAGAAAAATCTTTTACCAAGATTATAAGAGTGTCCAGTTTTGTAGTACATCTATTGCTATTAATTAAAATTCTTCATTTCAACAGAATGTTTTAGGGGTTATGCTATGAGGTAGAATTTGGACCTTTTTTTTCATGGATATCCTTTAGAGTTTATATTACTACTATAAATAAGATTTTGAAAGTATGTTTTAAACTGATGATTTATGGAGCTATATGGGAAAATATATCATTTTTGTATCTCTGTCATGCTCAGCTGATTAATGTCCTGTACTTTGAATATTATTAAAATTCAAATTACTAAACAAATATTACCAGCTTCTATTATATAGTTTTACCTCTTGATAACTGAGATTTAATCAATAATATTGTAGTTTTGTGTCATTTAAAGATTAGCTTGTAATTAAAAATTAAATAAATACATGTTCGCTTGTGGAATTACTGTGGCAGACACAGCAAATTCTTGGAGTTTGTAGTAGAATATCCATGTTTTGAACTTCTCCTCTTGGGGACCGGACAGGTCATCACTGTGATACAGGACTGTCATGGAGTAGGCCCTACAGAAATGTTTGCTGCAATATACACATGGAAGCAGTAATGGCGACAGTCCCGGATTGTGGTACAGAGGTTCACTGTTAGATGGCAGTACCTGACACAAGTCGCTGCTCTTCTCAGGCCTTATCTTTACCTCTTACCTTTCTGCATGCTTTCTAATTTTTGGCAAATCTGGTAACACTATGTAGGAATTATAACTTTCTCTTCTAATGACTGTACTCCCTACTACTTATTAACTCATTGAATCCTCGCAAACACGCTATTAGGTTGGTGCTGTCACTCCATTCATTTTACAAATGAAAATAATTGACGCTTCTTGCGTTTCTGAAGAATAAAAATGACATTCCCAGGATCACACAGCTAGTAAAGAGAGCAGACTGAAATTTTCTAACCAAGATTTCTGGCTGCAGACTCTGCAAATAGCATTCAGCCACCTCCTTTCCCCACAGGCATTGTCTCTTTAATTGGGACTCTTTTTTAAATTCTCTGCAAGATATACAAATTAAGTTGTTGTCTAAACTGATAAAGAGAGTAATGATGAATTTATCTATTCAGAATTTGTGTCTAATTAATATTAAACTGTCAACATTTTCCCCATGAGTATTAAGGCACAAAAGGATTTAGATTTACATAATCATAGATGGTATCTTTCCTAATACACAAAGAAAATTAAGACCTAGAGAAGAACTATGATTTCCTAAGGTCACAGAAAGATTTAGTGACAAAGGAATAGGATCCAGACCTTTTGTTAAGAGCTACCTTTATCATAGTCATTTGAGAGGACACACAACCTTGCTTTTAAAATCTCAAATATCAAGAAGTACACTAGATTCTTAGTGAGTCAGGACATGGCCAGTAAATCATGCCTTTCATGAAGTAGAATGCTATACAAGAAATCAATCCATCTCTAAAAGCAAAATGTGTTCCTCTAAGTAGCATCAACCTCTCAATTCACAAAAGCTAAACATCTGTTTGTACTTGGCTACATCCCAGCAAGTGAACACTCATTTTGGTTGAGCTTTTGTGTTTTACTTGCAAATGATAAACCTTTGGAAAATGTGAACATTTGTTCCCTTCATTATTGTAGTGAAACAAAGGTTTGGAGGGGACAGAAGGGAAATACAAACATTTTTGCAAACATCTCCCACAGGCCAGCTGGTAGAATTTTGCAGGACTAAGCAAATGTGAATTTAACAAATAGTAAAAGTTGTGTGTGTGTGTGCATGCGCGCGTGTGCATTTCCAAGAATCCGTTTCCAAGATCTGTCAGCCATCATCATCACTCCACAGTAGTATGGTGATATGAGGTAGGCCGCTCCACATTACTGACCTCAAGCAAAGTAATCACCTCAGTTAAAATAATGACTATGGCAAGCTGCCCATCAGCATGTAGACCAACCTCCCCTTATAGGTTCACACAGTGTACCAGTCTGGAGCCACTGAATGTAGGTCCTGTTTACTGTTCAATAGAGTTACAAAGAAAGCCAGAAAGATTTTCAATTAAAAGGACTCCAGTGATATCTCTGTATGGAATATAAAGCAGTTCATATCAGTTTTGCTGTCTTCGTGTAATTAAACATAAGCCAGATGTACTCAGCACAATGCAAAATGAAGTCTGAGTTTTGCTTTTGGAAATAACCTCAGATTGGTGAAGAGAATAAATGGAAAGTTTTGTAGCATGCTTTGCTCTCTGCAAACCATATACTTGGACTTCCAGGTTCAAGAATGTTATTTGTCCGTTCCCAAATGCAATAAAATGATTTTATTTCTTGATCAGTTATGATATCATAAAAATTATGTATGAGATGCCTGAATAGGGAACAGTATCTGTTTAGAATATGACATTTTTCATAAATTAAAATTCTGATTGAATTAGTCATAGGTGAAAACTCTAAATTGTAATAACCCACATGCAAGTGTGGAAAACAAACTTTCCCTTAGGACACAAGAGTGCTATGATTTTAAAAGATACTTTTAAATAAAGGATAATTTTAATTTGGATTCATTACTATGCGGATCTATTAGACCCTATCAGATATCAAGACCACTGTCTTCTGATACTCTGTAAGAAGAAATGTTTATCGGTACCTGATAAAAATTAAGCAGGTCAATTCCTTCTTTATCTTTTCTTATACCATCAGTCATTAGAATGTTCTTTTATTCCAAATGTGCTTCAAAATAGTTTGTAGTATTTTCATGGAACCTGCAAATAACCCATTAGTGTCCACAGAACTATTCGCTTATACAAAGCAGATTATTATTTCATTAGTACATGTTTGTAGTACATAATGTTTCCATTCCTTGCGAGGTGTTTGTCCATGTACATAACAAATCTTAATTCATTTTTTCATGCCCTGTTCCTCCTCTCCATTCCCCCACCCTCTATCTCCTGGTCCCTTTCCCTTTTGAGTAAGGTATATCTCCCTACTTCATATTATCTGTCTTTTATTTCAGTCTTTATTTTTACTTTGGTTTTCTCATATAACAGAAATCATGTGATATTTAAGCTTTTGTGGCTAATTTATTTCACTTAACATTGTGGTCTCAAAGTGCATCTATTTTCCTACAAAGGACTCAAGCTTATCCTTCTTTATGGCAGAGTAGTACTCTATTATGTGTTAATACCACATTTTCTTTATCCATTCATCTTTTGATGGTCATAAATATAATGTTTTAAATAATTATTTGACATTACATTGACTCAGGTCAAATTGCTTCATTTTATATAAGATATTTTTATGATAGAGAAGTTTGGGGGGTAAACTAAAAGAACAGAAATTTCAACTGTTTAATGTAAGAAAATTGTATTGTGCAGCATCAAAGACTTTTATTTTCCCCAGTACTGTGTGTGAACCATAATTCCAATCTAACTTTTACTGGTAAAAACACAAGAAAATTACCAAAATTACTAGCATATATATGCACACATACACATAAATTCACAAAGATCACATAGATTTACTCTAATATACAGTTCAGAGAAGATTTTAGGGGGAAATAAATACAATTTGACAATCACTATATATGATATTAAACACAGGATTTTACTATTCTGAGCTGCATTTTGAGTTTTTCTAAGGAAAATGTTTTTCATGGTCTAGTTTTGATGATCAACAAATATAATGTGAATATTCATTACATAAACTAGAAAGTGCAATGTAAATATAATATTGTTTGCTTTGTTGCCTTTTTCTGCCAAAATTCTGAATATACTTAATTAAAAATATTTCTACAATCAATCTATATAATCATAGGGCATAAATATAACAGATATAAATATAATTGAGTTTTCCACATGTTATACACTCTTGATTACCATATAGTGTGAGACAGACTTGCGTTAAAGTAGTCACAGCACTGGAAATTGCTGTTAATAATTTAAGAGATTTCAACTCTGATTGCAATCATTTCCTCTCTCATACAAAAAGATCAACCAATAACAAACGCTGGTGGGCTGTGGAGAAAAAGGAACCCTCCTCCACTGTTGGTGGGATTGTAGATTGGTCCAGCCACTGTGGGAATCAGTGTGGAGATTCCTCAGAAAACTACAACTAGAGGTTCCATTTGACCCAGCTATTCCTCTCCTGGGCATCTTCCCAGAAGAATTAAAATCATCATACCACAGTGATATATGCACAACCACGTTTATAGCAACACAGCTTGTAATAGCTAAATCTTGGAAACAACCTAAATGCCCAACAACTAATGAATGGTTAAAGAAGATGTGGTTTTTCTACATAATGGAGTACTACTCTGCCATAAAAAGGATAAGCTAGAGACATGTGTATGTAAATGGATGTACCTTGAGAACATACTCTTAAGTGAAATAAATCAGACACTCATGAGTACACATTGAATTGTTTCTCTGATATGCGAAACCGTAAGTGTAAATAAGGACAAAGAGGTGCAATAGATATTATATAAAAGGAAGATAATATTCAAAAGAGAGAAGAACTAGAAAGAGAGAAGTGGAAAAGCAGGAAGGGAAAAAAGGAAAGAAAGGGGAAAGGGAAATAATGGAAAAAATATGAATAAACCTGCTGTAAATAGGGAAGGAGGGAACAGAAGGGAGGGATGGGGAAGAGGGGGGAAAAACTGAGATGCATCATGTACAGGTACAAAATAACCATGACGAATGTGGCCATTATGTATACAATGTACCCATATATGCTCTTGGTTAAAAAAAAAAAGAGAGAGAGAAAGAAAAACAGAAGCATTTGGAAATAAAAAATGATGTAATTACAGAGATAAAAAATTAGGAATTAAAGAATACGTGTAAATCTATACTGAAATTTTTAAAATCTCCAACAAATATACAATTTTCTAAGAAAATAAAAGTAATCCAAATTAAACAGATCTGCCAAACCCTAGGATATCAATAGCCATGAAGTAAAAGAAAACGAACAAATGTTAAATAAACATTAAAGAACTTTGTGGTCATTCTCAATTCCCATCTATCTGGCAACTCACATACATTCTGTAAGGATATTCTATCACCACCTTCAAAATCTCTCAGAAACGTGACCAGTTCTCTCAATCTATACTGCTGCCCCCAAGAGCCAGGCTAGCATCATATTTAGACTGGAGTTTTGCATAATGGCTTCTTAATTGGTCTCCCTTCAACACTTTTTGTCCCCTTCAGTCTATTTTCAACAGAGTAGCCAGAGAGTTCCAAAACCCATCTGTTAAGATGGAGTAACAAGAATCAGATTGACCCTTAAGGAAGAGGAAACTAGAAAAAAAAAGAGAGAAACAAAGGTTCTCAGGTGTTGAAAGACTGCAGGAACATGATCCTTGACAGAAGGGTAGCAAAGAAGATAAGCAGAACATTTTCAGCAGCTTGTTTCCCAGAAGCAGTTTTTTAGCCGTAGCTGGAGGAAGGGGAACTCATTCGGAACCCGCAGTCTTACTGAGCTAAGATGATCTACATGGAGCCTGGGAAGAGAATTTGCAAGGGGTAAAACTTACAGGAAATGCTGCTGGAGACTCAGAGAGGGCAGCCTGCCCTGCATTCTTCGGCTGAGTTCTGATCTATGCACACATGACTGGAAATTACCTGAAGTCTTAGAAAGAACAACGGAAAAGAATAGGCCAAGCAATTACTAAAGTTCACACAGATCTATAAACAGGTCACAATCCCCCAAATGAAAGGAGAAAGACTACACAATACCTGGGTCACAGGCTCAAACCCTCAGAATAACATCATATTTGTAATGAGGCCAGTTTAGCTCTAGTCTAAAGGTGGCTGTGAACCACATCTAACAAAAAAAAGTGAGTCTTAAAAGGATCTAATTAACTTCGAGTAATTCAATTGGCAACCAGAAAAAAATCCAACACTATTTTTTAAATACAACAAATGCTTGAAATAATTTGCTCTACTCCAATCCTTCACCACAACTCTGTGGTAATCGCACACACCAACTGCATAGCGACACGGTGGCTGTTGATAAGCAGAACCCTCACAGCCATCGAGGTGCAGATCAGTTGCTCCACAAGCGGAGGGGACCTTTGTGTACTCTCCTATTTATATCTCATAGCTCCCTGGAAAAACACCACCAGCAGGGCTTTGTTAACTGGCCTGAACTGCCGAACACATACGACTTCCCTTAAGGACCCGTAAGGTTTGCCTTACCTTCTGCCTTGGCCTCGGGCTTTCTCTCCAGTCTCATCTACTTCTAACTCTCCCGTCCTATGCTCTGGCCACAATGGTCTTCTTTCTCCTGTAGAACATGCGTGGCATTGTTCCCAGGCCGGAAGCTTAGCACCCACTGTTTCTTCCAGTCTGAACATTTTTTCCCATTGATACATTGTTGCTCTGGTGCCTCTGTTCCCATTTCAACTTATTACAGAAGCTTCCGCCAGTATCCTACTTAAAACTGCAACCCTTCCACAAACCCCTGGCAACACTACGACCCTTTGCCATTTCATTCTTCTCCCTAACAATTTTTGGGACCTGCTGTAGTCTGAATGCTTCCAAATTCATACGTAAAATCCCTAGTCCCCAAGGTCCTGATATTAGGAAGTAGGATCTTCACCTCACTCTTGGAGGTGTGAGCTCTCATCTCCTCCAGTCCCAAGCCTGGGACTTACATCCTTGGCTTTTCTGGTTTTCCAGTCTTCGGGCTCACCGAATCCCTCCAAGAGTTCTCTTGGGTCTCCAACTTGTCCATGGCAGAGTATGAGACTTCTTAGCCTCCGTGTACACATGAGCATTTCCCTCTAGTAAATCTCGTGTGTGTGCGTGGGGGGGGGGGTGCTCGCACAATCAATCCCAGGCCTTTGTGCACGGTGAGTATGGACTCTACCACAAAGACACACTCCTAGTTTAAATCTCCTTTTACATCTCTACCTATTCATCTATCCATCCACCCCATCTGTTATGGTTTGTGTCTAGATGCCCCCCCCAAAGCCTCATGTGGTAAGAGGTAGCTGGATCTAGAGTGTGTGATTACTAAATTAGTCCACTGATCGGTTTGGCATGGCTCTGCAGGGAGCAGGGGTGTGACGCTAGGATTAAGGGTATTAGGATTAAAGTGGGAGTACTGCCCACCCTAAAGCCAGGTAGCCTGGATAAAATATAAAATACAGGAAGAAGCTGGTTCCCATCCCTTGCTTGCATCCCTTGCTTACCTTGCTGACTTCTGCCTGTCTGCCATGCCACCCTGCCTCGGACCCAGCTGACTGTGGACTGAAACCTCTACCAACTGTGAGCCAAATAAACCTTTCTTCCCCTAACTTTGGGTGTCGGGTATTTTGTCCCAGCAATGAGAGAAAACCTAACTAACACACCACCTATCTAACTACATCTCCTCTTGGTTCTGGTTCTCTAAACCACCACAAAACAAGAACGCTACACATTCTGGGCCTCAGCTTCAACACAGACTTCATCTCTTACTTTTTATCCCTTCACTCGTTGTACCCAAAACACACTTAATCTTTTCCCTGCTCCTTCAACACAAGCAGTTCATTTCTGTGTATGAATGTGCTTGCTGTTCTGGCTTCCTGCAGCGTCCTTACCACAGATATCCACATGGCATCCTCCCACTCACTTCTCCAATCTGCTCTTTGTTCACCTTTACACACAAGCTTCCTTTGTCCACTTTATCTAATATAACACTGTTGCTAATCACATTTTGTTCTTTTACTTGCATCTCTTCATATCTCTTATAAAATATCTTTTAAAATAAAAATACCTTATAAAATAGTATTTTAAAATGCATTCATCATTTAATTATTGCATGTATTCGTCTCTAAAGTCCCATCAGTGCAGGTGCATGTTTGTTCACTCGTCTACCATTAAAACCTGGATGCTCTTCGCTTATGAATATTGATGTATGATTAAATGAGTGATTGAACTAAAGAATAAAAATACGTAAATAGAGGGAAAGGATCTACAACAATTGTATGTATTTCCAGGCAGATGGAATGGTAGCTCGTTTTTATTTTAGCATCTTGTGCTTTTTAAGTAATGAGAACCTATTGATTTTGCAATGACAAAAATGTAATTAAAATTATTTTCCATCAAAAACTGCATGGTCCATAGTCATAATTGAATAAGGAAGTTGAGTCCAAACGCCAAAGTATTGGCAGGCCATTTATAAATCAATTCTTCTATACTTCTAGAGCTGTCACTTCAATGAAAGAAATGCATCCCGATTGATAAACTGACAAACATAGTAAGTAGAAGAATGAATAATGCTAAGTTTAAATTGTTTAAATAGCATGCAGATATGACAACAATAACTAAACTGGAAGGGCACACAAATTAATTAATGAGCCTGGATAAATGCCAAACTGCTTCCAGAAAACATTTTGTGAGGTAAAGAATTAATAATTTCACCGAAAGTTTTAATATCATATTGTATCATAGGGGATGCAGGAATATGCTGTTTGGGTTTATAATAGACAAGAGATCAGTACACAGTTTCTGTTAGGGAATTCTTGGTTCTCAGTTACTTTATGATGGCTCCCTCTGTCATTGAGGAGCTTCTGCAGTATTTGCAACATGGTAGCATTCTGGGTCATGATTTTTTTCAGTGAGACACAGAGGGAGAGGTAAATTTCAGGTTGGCATTTGAGGAGAGTTAGGTCTTAACATCTATCTACAAGACGAAGATTGGAAGTGAATCTGCAGGAGAATTAAGTTTTTTGTAGAAAGTTATGGAGCAATTGTAGGAGAGAACATTGCAGACAAAATGAACAGACTGAGCAGGGTCACAAATTTGGAGTGTTCACCACTTGAAAATAGAAAGGAATGAATAGATGAAGGTTTTATTGGGGAAGCAGGGTGATAGATTAACCTGGGGAAATAATGCAGGTCAGTATATTGGTAAAGTACCATTCAGTGCCCCAGAAAGCCCTCCTTCGGATGTTTTGCCAGTTTCTGTGGTATAAACACTCTCACTATGATCTATTTCAAGCTACTAACACATGTCACTGCACCCCGAATTGGAAAGACATCCTCAGAATGGGTTATTAAAATCTGACGTGAGATGGCTCTCACATTTCCCTGCCTTTCAGTCAAATCATATGCACAGATTCACAGGTGATAAGAAGCCCTTGTTGGACTCTAAACAAGGGAATGGCATTACAAAACTTGTGTGTTGGTACAAGGATTGGCAGCAAGTTTCTTCAAAACCTGGAGAGCAAAACTTCATCAGGAAACCAAAGAAATTAATAGACTTAATTAAAACCAGACTCAAAGAAAAAAAAGTGTTTGTTAGAAAGTGTAGATGACTGACTGAATACGTGGACATGGAAGAGATGAGACAAAAATAATTCTCATCTTTCTAGTTTAGGTGCCGGGGTAAATGGCAACGCCTTTACAAATTACAAGAAACCAAGGAGGGATAAATAGTGAACACCATGGTTAAAATAGGTGTTGGGTAGAACACAATTCTCATGTACAAAATTTGCAAAGTATTGAATGGCATTAAAAGATCACTGAATAATTTCATATTCAAAGTCTTCTAAATTATGATACATGCACCCTAAAATCATAATGCTAAATGAACTAAATCAGACACCAAAAGTTAAATATCATGGTTTCACATATGAGAAACCTAAAGTATATATATATATTTAAAGAGAAAAATAAATGATGGTAGGAGACAGAGAGACAGTCTTTATAGATATGGGGAGGGATCTGGAGATGGGGGACGTGAAAAGCAGGGTGGAGAAGGAAAAGCAGAAAGAGTCAAAGGCTATGTATATGTACTGATACTCCATGATGAATATGTTCATTATATACCACAAACACACTAATGAAAAAATTTTGAAATAATAAATAGATGATATTTGAGTCAAAATTAAGTGTTATTTAATAATTTCATCACATTCAATTCAGTTGCCTTTTAATTTTCATACCCATTTTCTTCTGATGGACATTCCACTTGCACTCCTTTTTTTTTTTGTTTTTTTTTTTACTGTTACAAATAATCCAGCAGCATACACAGTTGAGTGTAGGACATTTTCTTTCCATTTTATATTATTTCTTTAGTTTACATTTCTAGTAATAGAATTATTGTATCAAAGGATATGTGTATTTTAAAGCTTAATTCATGTTACCAATTTAGCCTCCAAAACACATATTAATTTATACTGACACCAGTAAAATTATATCAGCTTCACTAAATTCTTGCCAACACTGAATAAGATCTTTCTGTTTTGACTCAGCTAATGAGTCATTTTAATGCTTAATTTTACTTTTCAACTTATTTACCAAAGAGGGTGGAATTAGCACACTAATGCTATCAATGTGCTTGTTTGTAAGAATAATTTCCAAATTATTTTGCTGAGTCTTTATTTCCTGTGTCTGTTCACATTGCTTTTCTTGGTGGCGGTACTGGGGATTGAACCGGGGATGCTCTACAACTGAGAGACACCCTCGACCTTTTTACTCTGAGACAGGGTCTCTCTTCAGTGCCCAGGATAGCCTTGAACTTGCAGCCCCTCTGCTTCAGTCCCCGAGTAGCTAGAATTGCAGTTGGGCATGGCTGCACCATACTTGTCATTCACAATTAAAATATCCTCAAACTCTTTAATGAAATTGAAGAGGAAGCAGTACTTCCAAAATCATTCCTGGAAGCAAGCATTACCCTAATACTAAAACCAGAAAAAGACCCAACTGAAAAAGAGAACTACAGGCCAATCTCCCTAATGAACATAGATGTGAAAATTCTCAATAAAATTCTGGCCAACAGAATACAACGAATCATCAAGAAGAT